>JARFNZ010099824.1:0-12959 GCA_031763405.1 Balanus nubilus | reverse complement strand
TGTCTTGTCTGTCTTGTCTGTCTTGTCTGTCTTGTCTGTCTTGTCTGTCTTGTCTGTCTTGTCTGTCTTGTCTGTCTACCTGTTTGTCTGTCTGTCTGTCCGTCTGTTTGTCTGTCTGTTTGTCTGTCTACCTCTGTGAAGGTATGTCCGTCTGTCTGTTTGTCTCTCCCTCTGTCTCCCTATTCCTATCTCTTTTATTCTGTTCTTTCTTCTCTTTACAATATGATCCATCCATCTACCCTTCTCAATCCTCCCCTCGCCCTCCCTCGTGTTAGTCACAGGAGAGGTCATCCCGTGATGACCGCTGCACCCCGCCCGTGGGGGCGGGGGGGAGGGGGGGAGGGGCGGATGATCTCCCGCCCTGCGTCGGTGCCGGAACCGGCGACCATTGTATGACGCCGAGCTGCCTGTTTGACGAGTGCTGCACCGTGCTCAAGGTCGCACGAAGGAGGCTGCTGATTGGTGGGTGGGCCAGTCGTCAGCGGGGATCACGGATGATGTCACGCAGAGAATAGCCGGCGGTGGTACAAAAAAAAATCAGTAGAAGTTTGGAGGGTGATGTGAGGTAGCTGGAATTTGTGGAGTGCTATTGTGATTTTGAAATGGGAGGGATGCCGAAAAAAATCGTCAGAAAGTTTTAAGGGGACGGAGAATTAACTGGAATAGCGGAGCAAGCCATTGTGATTTTGAAGGTTTCTGCTTGTATGTCGTGATTCTCAAGGTTTTCGTTAATTGCTCGTTAACGAGAGACAACAACGGACCGGATTAGGTTGAATAAAATGGTAGCGGTGGTGACACGGTTCTGTAACCGCCGCGCTGGTACGAGACGTGAGATGTGAGGTTGGTAGGTACTGAGCGGGACACGACATTACGGCCTGTCCAGAGTCCATTTGTCGTCAATGTCATCGCGCATGTGGGACAAAATACGATGGCGGAACGGTAGTAATGTCTGGACTCTCGTTACAAACCGATAATTTTCCCGTACCTAGTATATGAGCTACAATCAATCTGTAATAACGTTACAATGTGTTTAAAAGGATAATTGAAAGTTAATCTCTAAAGGAATGTTCATGCGCTGTCAGCTTTCTTTATTCCTTCATCTCATTATTATTCACCATTCGCAGTTAGCGTGTATGAGCGAAGCACATGCAAAATCCTAACAAGAATATCTATTCGTATGCCTTCATGCGGCCGATCTTTCATAAATCCTTCTGCACGCAACTGACATGGGCACCGCCATATTTTACATGTTAGTGTTCGTCTACACTATACATCCATAGTTCGTTGCATAGCTCACGATTCAACGCTCTATGCTTCCGAAATAAAATAAAAAATATCCTGTAAAGAAAATTAAATGAGGCACTGCAAATAATACTCCTCAATCAGACATCGTGCGTGCAACTGGCATGAGCTCACCATAGTTAGCATTTGTAGTGTTCGTATTCGTACTTCGTTGCATAGCTCGCAAGTTAGCGCTCCCCTAACATCTACCATTCCTTAGTAACGGGATATTTAGCCTTGTGTCTGCTGCAGTGGGGTATTTCTGGAGTCTCGTCCTGTTATGCGTTGCTTTTATCGTCCGACGCCTCCTGAGGAATTCGAGGCTATCACTCGTCACGTGTTCGGCAGTCGTTAGGACTGGGTTTCATCAATGGCTCCGATCCCACAATGGAGCCGCTCTAGGCGCTCCTAATGTAATCTTAGCGATCGCAACAACATCCTGATCGAATAATTAGGAGGGAGTAGCGATTGGTTGATTGCGAGGGAGTGGTGCCTTATACCCAGCAGGATACCTGGCAGGACCGACTGATAGGTGGAGAGGTGTTTGATTTACCTGAGTTATTCTGGCAAACATTTATTGCCAGCTGCTCGTGTGATCATGATGCAATAGGATGTCATTAAGGTTAGTTATTTAGTTATTTAGTTAATTATTTTAAAGCAAAGTTATTGTTATAAGGTACCGATAAATACATGAATAATATATAAAAATTGTAAATTAACGATTGATGACTTTTGAGTGTAATTTTACGCTGATATCCCCTACCTGATGTACTAAATATTGCCGATAGATACAGTCCACAACTCCACATTGTACATTTCATGCTCCAACGCCCTTTGTTAACGACACTGGGTTAACCACATACATGTCTCGACCAAAGGAATTCTTCTGAGATCATTTTAAGGAGATTAAGTAAGCGGGCCAATAAGCCAACTTGTAATCACCTGGTGTCACAGGACCATGTTATTCAGTAACGTTGTTGCAAATTAGCATAACAACGATACTTATTGCCTGACTGGCCCTGAAAACTAATCTGCCGTGGTAGTCTGACTCATCTTGGTTTACAGTCCATAGCAACAGCAAAACAATGTGCTAACAAAACGTTATCGTCAGGTTTTTGGTTAGGATATTAGTGCTTTTAGATACTTTTTTCAAAAGCTGATGGCACTAAATCACCTTTGAAATATACACAGCCAGAGGGTCTTATTTTTTCAAGACAAAGGTTGATTTTGCAGTATAGAGAGTATGGAATCTGGAAGCAAAGTTGATATTTGCTTACACAACATTTCAGTACGAAACAGCCCTAACACGAAGATAAGTTGACCTGCTTTGTAACATTTACAGCATACTATCATTGAATAACGGATCAATTTGCTTTGTATACAAATTTGTAAAGTAAATTCATTATAGTTGTAACTGACTGCAGAGCCACTTAAACAGCCAGCTACTCATAATGTCGGAAACATTTACAGCCAAAAGGTTTTATTACAAAAGCCGCCAACACAAAGGACATCCAAACTCAAACTGGCGAAAGAAAATAAGACAAAGCCACCTGACGTTTATGTACTGACGAAACAAACCAAACTGACGTGCTGGCCCTCTCCTCAGGTGCGTCCGTCCTGGGCGGCTTTGGCCGTCCTCTTGATGCTGGCGACATGTACAGGTAAGCAATACGTTTTACACCGTTCAGTTGCAATAGCAGTTGCGAAATCCCCGCCACAATTAACGGCTTTGGAGTAATGGGTAGTTATTATTTTTATCAGTGTACGTTTTATAAGCTTCAGTAACTTTTAATGCCATGACATAATTTGATCTAAAAACGTTTTCGGTAGAAAGTGCCAAATTTTGTCGTCGCTAGGTACATACCTAACTTCTGCACAATGTAAATTATCTGTTTTACACACAATACCAGAAGTGAGTTTAAGTCTCAAGGCCATGCTAAAGGTGAACTGGTAAGTATTGCAAACCCTCTATAACATTTATCGTTTAAACAAGCATTAGCCTGTCCGATACGCACTCGGATACCTAAAAAATACACATAGAAGATGTAAACTACCTTGCACACAGTAATTTTCCTGGCTAAGAATGGCTAGCCTCAATGCAGGCCAGTGGAGATACATGGCCACTGGCCAGTTCCCACGCCCACTGGGCCGGCATCGGTAGCAGGTGGGTTGCCACAAAACCACCCATCCCGCCCACTCCGGGTCAATGCTGCTCCCGCCACAACTATCACAGAGTTCGTCTGGGGGGAGGGAGTGGGGGTAAACAGCACGGGTCACGCCAGAAAACCACACCTTGACCTCACTTAGTCGGTTGCTACCGCCGACGATGTGGGAAAGGGCATTGAGCTGGTCGAACTGCTGGGTGTGTGGTGTGGATGATGGATGGATGGGTGGTGTGTGTGTGTGTGTGTGTGTGGATAATCGTGAGATTGAAATGTAAGTTGGATTTTTGCACTTCTGCAGCGATATTTTGACCCCTAGGTGTATGCTGGTTATCTGTATTTTTAAACCTGTAAACGTAAGCTTGCGCTGATATGACGTTTCATACGTAAATGTTGCCTCGCCGATGTGACTTCAATGTACATACATAAGTGGTGCATGCTTTTACTCTCTGAAACCTTTTCAGGAACTTTACTGCAAGCCGGCATTACATTTTTTAGTCTGAAATACGAGCATTTCCTCCAAGCATGAACGCTGGGCCACACATGCAAATTACCGAAGCTTAATAGACGCTACAATCAAGGGCGTCGCCGCCCTCCGAGAGTTGAGGGGATGGATACTTTTTTCAGTCGATGCTTTCCATGCAACGCCCATAGGCGAAATGTTTAAGTCCGAACATGTTGGGGGACGAGTCCCCCCTCCCCCGGACGTCCATGGCTTCAATCACACAATGTGTACCGCTCATAATTGTCCAGCACCACCAATGCCATCAGAATGCTAACTATTCACCACGTGCCACTTGTTTCCAGACGCCACGGTGAAGAGGACACGGAGGCGAGTGGTGTGTTACTACACCAACTGGTCGGTATACAGGCAGGGTCTGGCCAAGTACCAGCCTGCCAACATCAACCCCCACCTCTGCACCCACCTGATCTACGCGTTCGGCACGTTCAACGGCGACTTCGAGCTGGAGCCAGCCGACAAGTACCAGGATATCGAGAAAGGTGAGGATGAGAGCAACGGGATATGAAGAAAGTTGAGGATGTATATAACATAAACATATATACCGGAATATCAAGAAAGGTGAGATAAGTATACCGGGACATCAGGAAAGGTGAGAGAAGGTAGCATGACATCGAGAAAGATGATAAGCACCAAAATATCGAGAAAGATGAGGGTAAATACAAGGATATCGAGAAAGGTGAGAACAAGTAGACCAGGATATCGACAAGAAAGACTAGGACAGCTGATGTAACTGCTAAAAATATGTTTTCCTTCCACGAATAACCACAGATCAATCACACAGCCTATTGAGCAATTACCTACGTCACAGTTACAACCAACGATTCGAGTACTATGCGAGCGACACGCCCCAAAGTCATATCGCAAAGTACCCAAACGACCTCTTGCCTCGTGAGCGCAGCTACTATTGTTCGACCTGAATTCAATGTATGACATCACACATTCCACCTGGGGCCTGCTCCGAACCTCCGCTCGTGCCACCAGTGCGTGAGAACGCGCTCCGTCGACGCCCTCCGTCCGTCACCAGTTCACCACAATCCTCACGTTAATCACTCGGCGCCGACCCCGGTAACAGCCTTGGTACCTCGCTGACCAGGGCGTGTCCACGCCACGGCCGAGCTGAACTCCCGCGGAGAGAGCGCAGTTCACCACAGGCTCAGAGCAGCCCCGTTTGCTCAATACTCAGTGTTGACAGTGCACTGAGAGTGTCCACACACGGGCAGGCCGCTGGCAGTGACCGGTGGCCGCGCTGTGTCTCTGTTGGTAATGCGCTGGATCTAAGACACGCCCTCCGTGGCCGAGAACTCCCAGGGAGCGCGAGTTAGTGTACAGAGACCAGACAACGACCACACTGCAGTGTTCCAGCGTTGCAGACAACGACCACACTGTAGCAGTGGTCATTCCAAACTGACAAGGTAGCCATTGAGTACACCACACAAGTCATCATTGCATACTTCTCCCTCGATCTATAGTGCCACCGGGGAACGTCAACAAATCGAAGGCAATTTCCCGTCATCCGAAGGTCACCTGTACGCTGGCGGAGCCGGCGGGGGCGGGGGCGGGGGCGGGGGCGGGGACGGGGGCGGGGGCGGCCCGTGCCGTCAGAGGGAGGACCTTGTGCTCCGGGGTCGGACGGTGGGCGTTGGCGGGCCATACGCGGACCGCACTCGCGCGGCGCGCAGGTCTATATGCGGCCCGTAGCCGAGTCCGTGGTGCGCAATCAGGCATAACATTCCTGAGGAGGCCGCACAAAAACGACCCGTCTCTCACAGTAAACACATGATGTGACTGGGCGGTTACAGGATGGGGTCTGCAAGGGTGGTCAGATGGGGTCTGCAAGGATGGTCAGATGGTGCCGTGCGTCCGATGGCAGGTAAGAAGCGCTGGTGCTGCACGTGCAAATGCAACGGGAGAAAGGAAGGCATGCGAGAAGGTGCGGCAAGTCATCGCTGTACTGTACATGTTCTGATCGAAGCAGAATGATCTAGGAAGGACGTGCAGGGAGCAAAATAATATAAATGGGCTGAATATGAACGCTGTACGATTTGTGAAGCTCCCTGATGCATTGATTGTTGCATTGATAGAGACGTATAGATACATATTTAAGGTGTTGTCAGAACTGGCAAAAACATGGGCATGGGAATGAAAATCATAAACCACACTGTATCCAAATTTTATAGGTAGACAGTCGGTTAGTGCAAAATAAATCCAACAGCGGTTGCACCCATTTACTTTGCAATTAGAAAGAATTAATATTATAGAGTTAAGTATTTCATTGTAGCCTCTATTGAAAATAAGCAACACAGAATATTATTGATTTTTTTGAAATTTTCATTACAAATTTTATCATAACCGTCTCCACTTAATGCTGAATAAAACGTCATCTTTTACCTGTCGCCTGTCACATTTTCAGGCGGCTATGCCCGATTTAACGGTCTGAAGCAGTACAACAAGGGTCTGCGAACGCTGCTGGCCGTCGGAGGGTGGAACGAAGGCTCTGGACGCTTCTCAGAGCTGGTCGCTGATCCCGAGAACAGGCAAACGTGAGTAATCAGGTGTCCGACATGGCTCGGGAAGATTAATCCACGGCGCTATTTGGGTTGGATGACGGAAGATTGCGGCAGTGGCCAGCGAAAATGAAGAATGTGTTGGCCTCCGCTCATTTTTTAAAGCTTCCTTGAAGCTCTCATGCAATGTCTAAAGAATTTACACCCTAGGCTCATACTACCCGTATATTTCTGTATGGAATTATATGTTTGCCAGTGAATAAGAATACGTTTTGGAATTGCTAAATATGGGTCTTTAATAAGCCATGACAATTCGGTAAAGGACTCTTGCCAGATTTAGAGTAAGGGTTGTTGCAAGCGTGAACTGTGACAAACCTTTTGTGACATTTATCCGAGGGCCTACATGGGACGTATCATCTAAAAGAGCAATATCCCCTCTTAATTCGGACAGAAGACTCTCAAACGGAGCGGCCGTTGCTTTGGCTCGTGCCCTGATAGAATCTAAAGCTCCCGAATCTGTTAAAATGCTTAGTCATACATTCCTGACCCAACGAAGGCCAAGGAACACAGCAAGGATAGCGACCTTCTAGGTAGCTGTCTGTTACGGTCAGTTAATTTGTAACCGGTGACTCCCGGTGCATTGAAGGAACGTCCACCAACAATTTAACATATGGACAGGAAAACTGATGACTGACAGTAAAGCTATTGTCAACTAACAACATGCGGTCACGACGGACAGGAAAATCTGTCGTGGAATCATGCAACGCTCCCACCACGCCCGTTGACAAACCCCCCGTGCCTTCTGTACAGGGGCGTAGAAACGTCACGAAAAGCGAGGGGGGCCATCGACACTTTCATTTCGGCGTGCCTTTTGGTGGGATTTATTTGCGGTTTTGAGCTTTTCTTGTCTGGATGAATCTGTAGTGATGCTATTTTTAGTAAGCAAACAGAAGGATTTTAGGCTAAAATTTGCTAAATCAGTGAGGAGTCCATGTGACCCCCTGCCCCCGTGTTCCCTCGCCTATGATTCTGTACATTCACTGTGAACATTCTCCTTCCTCGGGAAGGTCCCACCCTGCTGACGCAGCTGGCAAATACCACTGACGTTGAATCGCAACAACTTCCTGCTCGAATACAACACCAAGGTCCTGTTCCCCGCCCTTCGTTTTTTTCATTATTGCGGTCTGAATACCGTGCCGGGGAAGCCATTTGGTTGCGTGTGTCTGACACGCAAGTATCCGGCTTCGGTCTTTGTGGCTCGGGCAGGTAGAGATGAACAATAGACGATGAAGTGGAATTAACCAGGTCGCTTAACAGCTGTACGAGCGCTGCAGGCCAGAGTTTAATCCTGAGAGTCTGGCGTTAGGAGGACCGTTATGAATAATGAGGAAGTAATCTAGCGCAACGTTCTACGCATCAGTTGGCTATGTCCAAGGTCAACGGTGGGAGCGGCGTTAATTACTAAAGCAGGAATCTTCAGGATAAAAATAACCACCGACGAATACAATTATACGGTTCTCATCTTCACCCAAACACAATGCTACCATTTCCATCTCATCCAAGTCCTTCTCTGCGTCATCAAGTGGGTTTCGAAGTTAATAAGACTAATTTACTATGCCCAGGAAGTTCAAAAAATATTTAGGCGAATCTCACGAAGACGGCGAACTCTGTCAGGAGTCAAGAACAATCTCTCACGCAGGCCGGATGGCTGATATCACCTGACCTTAAGGCGTGAGAGAGTATCTGTGGTAAGACGGTAACTCCAGCACCGAGGGTTCATTAGAGGTCACGCTGCAGTGAACACGGTGAACAACGGAGCACCCGGAGACTTCCGCGCAGAGAAACACGTGTATCGACTACGGAACGGCTTCAGGCACGACTTGGGTTGAGAGTGGTTGGGGTGAGGGAGTGGGGAGGGGGGGGGGTGAAGAGGGTGAGAGGCTGCCGGTTTGGAGTACACTGGTCAGCTGCAGGTGGCGATGCCACCATGAGTTTATCGTACTTGAGCCTAGAGGGAGCGTTGAGAGGTTGAGAGGTTGAGAGGTTGAGGAGGAGTCTAGTTATGTAGATTGCAGAATGAGGCTCTCGATGGGTGAAGGGGCAAGCGATTTCCGTAAGTGCTGCCTCTGCTCGTGTGTCAGGAGAGAGTTTGCCGGGTTGATTGGTTAGTCTGTGGGGGCCCATCTGACGCGATGGGGAGGCGGGGTTACCGTGAAGTTGTCGTGGTCAGGGTGATAAGGGGTTATCAGTCTGGGAGCAGGTCCCAAGAGGACGATGCCACCTGCCCACCGTTAATCTTCAAACCACGATATGAACCACAAAGTCAGGGCACTGGCTACTGTGTGAAAGGTCAACAGTTCACTGCTGCGGTAAACATGTAGCCACTCATGCTCGGCTTATCTGTCCCACACTTCACTGGTTTGTTGCCTATTTATAACGCACGAACGATTTTGAAAGCGGCTCTGTACTGTATGTATTCGATTTTAATCGATCTTGTTGCATTACGGTGTTGTGAAAAACCTGGTTCATGATGATTAACTGATTCCCTCTCTTTATCTCCCTTGCCCTCTCTCTCTCTCTCTCTCTCCCTCTCGCTCTCCCTGTATCTCTCGCTCGCCCTCTGTTTCTAATACAATCGTTCACAAATAAAAGAACGCCGGCAAGTTTGTGCTGGCGACAAACGTCGTTTTACTCCCGAGCCAGGGTAAGCCTTACTGGCGCGTCAGAGCGAGCACGTATAGGTTGGCCGAAGTGACGTCGTGCTGGCCCCCGACACGGCCACATACAAAGTGTGTGCGCCTCGTGACCATTTCGTGACTGTAGCCAATGAAGCGTCCAGCTCTGCCGCTCGACTACACCGCACCAAGGCTGCAGGGCGGTCACGTCACACTGTAAACAATAGCAGGGCCGTGGCGGTGCAGCACTGCTCTGGGGAAGATCGTGAGATATGTGGTAATGTGAAATAAACATCGAATGAATTATAGATATGGTACCTAATACCTATGTAAGAATATGAGATAAACTTGAATGTTGAATTAGAAGGAACGCAGGAACGTCACAAATAGTATTGAGTTCTTTAAAACTTCGACGTAATCTTGATGGAAGAATATCCTTTAAATATCCCTTAAATATCCCTTTCTGGCGATATTTAATTGCGGATTTGGGCTCATCTATTCTTGGCGAATTTTCGACTTTCTCAAATTACTCGACTTGAAACAGCCAACATTTTCAGGAAAAGGTGAGTGGTTCATTTTCCTCGCATGCTGTCGGTTTCGTTCTTTTAATATCCCAACTTTATAGCGTTTTTCGCAACGTTCCACTGCCAGTGACCCATTGCTGAAAACGCTCTGTTTTTGTCAGGTTCATTCTGAGTGTGATACGGTATCTGCGCGAGTACAACTTTGACGGCCTGGATCTGGATTGGGAGTACCCGGGATCACGATCAGGCAGTGCCTACGAAGACAAGGACAACTACGCCACGCTCTGTGAGGTCAGTTGGCGGTTCACACTGGCTAGTGGGTAATACAAATTAGGACATAGGAATAATAAGGAAAATTATTGTCCGGAAGTGAATTACTGTTCCAACTGATAAGCTGGTGTGCCTTGGCGCCCCATAGAAATACTGAAGTAGGTGCTGAATTGTTTCAACGATAATATATAAAAAAGCAAAGCTTGTAACTGACTTGTTGATGACCTGTGATGATCAACTTGTATTGAAATGCCCTGTGTTGACCTGACCTGGCCTCTGCAGGAGCTGAGGGCGGCCTTCGACGCCGAGTCTCTGCTGACAAACCGTCCTGCTCTGCTACTGACCGTCGCGGTCCCAGCGGGAATAGCGACCATAGAGAAGGGATTCAACGTGCCGCGACTGAATGCGTGAGTAGCGACGTATAGTGGAACTGACGCTAAGAGACCGTCGATTTACAACGTAACACAGTTTTTAAAACTATTGTCGACTTTCCTCTCTCATCTTCTCGTATTTTTTTGCAATGCCGAAGCGTACTGCATCCCATAAATACGTGTCACTGATTACTGCACCCTGTCACGTATTTAGACAAGAAAAATCATGAAAAAAACACAAAAGATGTGCTTAACTAGGAGTTATTCGAAGTTAGAGAATAAACGCAACTTTTTTGGTCGGTTTGCTACTCTTCCATTCAAATATAAGGAATACCACATGCATATCCTTTGTTTCAAAGATGACCTCTACGGTTCGCCGCTTGTTATCGTGGATCAAATTTATAGTTAAGTGCGTATTCATATACATTTAGGATTATACATTCACAAGGACGGTGTTATGTCATATTTCGTAGAGTTGAGGCTGAAATAAGCCTGACACGACCGGTATTAGGCGTATACTGAGCTGAATAATAATGAAGCTTTAGCAGGCAACCAGCGAAGACAGGCATTATGAATTATGATGAATATTTGACCCGCAGTGGGTAGCAAAATGACCCGAATTGTGAGTAAGGCCACGAATACCTGCGTATTGACACAACTTGAGCGGCGTTTTATGAATATTTCACTGTCATACCATGGTTCAATATCAGCGGGTTTATGAAATCGCAAGAAGAATCGCCTTGGCAAAAACATTACTCATTCAAGACGAAGTCTATACGGTAGCGGTCCTGTCTTTAGTCGACATAACTTGTCGTATATAGTACGTTGACGTCGGTTTGAAAGGCACAAAGGTCCCCTCGTATAGCATGTGCTATAGTGAAACACACTCGGATGTCATCTGATATGAAGGATCGGTAGGAAGGGTTATATCTGTAGTGGACATTCAACAATATTTCATCGTCGAAAGCTTTCGACGCTAAACGCTCCCAATCATCTGATGCTTCTCATATATAGATAGCAGTAGATTGGTTCCGGAAGAACACACGTAACAAAAACAATATATAGATGTATTTATGTAACAGTTTACTTGTATTGGTATTGGCGCAATATTGATGTAATCAGGTTTGACTTAAAGCCAATTGAAGTTTTCTGCCAAGATCTGTCGATTGCGACATGTCATTTATCAAGTGTCGCTGAAAGCATTTGGCAAAATGAATATAAAAATTTGGCCTCGATACGGGCGTTTAAAAGTACGGCCAAATTTTGACACCCAGAGGTGATAAAACACAAATGATTCAAACAACATCATCATTTACAAAAGCCCCCTAGGTCATCGTTATCGTTATCGTTATCTGGCTCATCATATCTTTCGCAAGATTTTCATGAGCTCAATTTCAACTCTAGAATCGTCAATTTACCTCGCAGCTCTTTTTATATTTCATGACTGTCATCCCCGTGTCACTACGTTGTTACATCTGGCGGCGTTTTACAGGGCTGTGAACTTCTTCAACATCCTGGCGTATGATTACCACGCTGCGACGGAGGCCCTGACGGCTCACCATGCGCCTCTGTTGCCGGCCCCGGGTACCTCCGCCCTGGACCACCGCACGCAGCTGAATGTGGTGAGGGATCGAATACAGCCAAGGAAAGCTAACTGCCCCAGCTTCTTATGACAACAAAACACAGCTATTGGAAACGTTCCTATGCTCACTTGTCATCCGTTCAATTAGAGACATTGACTATGTCTGAATGATGGTTGCTATTTGTGGTTAGTTACCCGTTCTTGAAGTCAGTTGAAATTGAAAACCGCACCGCAACCTTTTACTTGTTTGGCTCGGGTAAATGACACAGAATGTCTGAAATTCTACAGAATATGAATACCAAAACGCTTTCACTTCATCTATTGTTCTTTAGGTTCCTCGCCAAAAGCCACGCGCTGTCTTGAACACGATTAACTAGCGCCATGTGGTTTGCTATTTAGGGAAGCTTTCGGGCTTTAAGCAAACTTAATAGCCTTCGTTAATTCCTTCGCCCGACTGAGTGCGCAATGTCACGTCGGATTAAGGACATAATCGGATCAAAGTTGCATTGTCATTGGACAGCATGTGCCAATTGGATACCGTTGTTTATTTGACTACAATCCTGCCCGAACTATTCTAAGCATGGGTTTGTGCTGCGGAAGAAAGATGTAGATAGATACTTCTACCACTTAGAATTACATATTATTTTAACTTACGTATTATCCTATATTTTATCTATTTAACTATGCAATATTTTGACATATATTATCTATCGACGTTTTAGCACTTGGAAAAGCTGTTCTACCGACGCAAGTTTCGAGCTTACAATGCATATTTACAAGTTTTGGGCATAAGTGACGCGAAATCAATTAGGCTTGATATAGCATCAACTTAGCGCACATGGCCACACATATGGGCGGCGAGCACATGGCCAGCATCTCTTCTGTCACTACGCTGGCGCCACTATGATCACCACTGACATATCATATCCAATTAACGTCCTCCGACATCCACCAACAACGTGGTTCACTCAGACAGCTGCGTTGCGACAGATGCACTGCTGTGTGCGTTGAGGTGAAACCACTGGCGGATCCAGGGGGGGGGGGGAGGGCCTTAGGGGCACAGGCAC
>JARFNZ010099603.1:0-11291 GCA_031763405.1 Balanus nubilus | reverse complement strand
CCCCCCCCCCCCCCCCCCCTGTTAGATCCTGCAGTTATTAGAGCAGTACTTTCTGACTCATTTGTTCCATTCCATCAAATCCCACAATCAGTGGAGCAGTCCTCAGACCAATCGGCCCCTCCCTTCCATCTACCAACACTCAGTGGAGCAGAGCTGTGTCTGGACATCATCTCACCCACACCGTTACATCCCCAGATTCTGCAGGCGGTGGAGCAATACCTGCTCTCAGAGTCGTTCGCCATGCCCGTCTACTTCGCCGTGGAGACGCCGGAGGTGGTCGACATGTACGAGGCGATCGAGCACGGCAGCTCCTCGGCGGCCACACGCTCGGCCACGGACGGTACGTGACCTGAGGCCGGCAGTGCTGCGGACATTGTTCGTCTCTGCACCGTGTGAGGTCGTGTGGCGCGTGGCGCGACCCGACGTGATCGGGTATGTCCAGTGACCTTCTGTGTTCCCCATTGGTGTTGACTGTTGACCTGTGACCTGACCTGTGACCTGACCTGTCGCCTGACTTGTGACCTTACCTGTCGCCTGAGCTGTCGCCTGACCTGTGACCTGACCTGTGACCCACTCCCAGCTCTCCTGGCTGCCGTGCTCTCCACCGGGTATCAGCTGGAGGTGGCCGGCTCGGCCTCCACCCCGCTGGCCGCCGCCCAGCAGCACAACATCGAGGGCCGCCTGCACGGCGTCGGGGTCGAGGAGCAGCTGCCCACCATCGTGCTGGTGGCGCACTACGACGCCATGGCCGCCGCTCCGGTTAGTCGGGGCTCTAGTTTCCGACCTTTTACACTATTGTGCTAACGCCGGAGGCCGACGCCGGATGGTGTGTGGTTCGTTGGTGTCGGTTGGATGGTTACTACTTAGTGAATGACTCTCGTCCTGGTAGAAGTTAGTCCAATTATTCGATAAAGTAATTGGTCACACTGATGATTTGATTACATAAGGTTCTACATGTCTGTTCTTCTATTTCCCGTTCTTCTTTCTGTTAGTGCCTGTCTTTGGTAACCCACTCTGCGCCTCTGTCTGTCTAGTGTCTCTTTTGTAAGCCACTCTGCCCGTGCCTACAGGAGCTGTCATTCGGTGCCGACTCCAACGGCTCCGGAGTGGCCATGCTGCTAGAGCTGTCCCGGCTGCTCGGTAAGCTGTACCGCAGCCGCAGCACGCACCCGCGTCTGAACCTGGTCCTGCTGCTCACCGCCGGCGGCAAACTCAACTACGCCGGCAGCCGGCACTGGCTGGAGGAGAACGGCGACTCGCTGGAGACGGCCGCCTCGCAGGGCGTCCAGTTCGTGCTGTGTCTGGACAGCCTCGCCCAGGGAGATGCGCTCAGCCTTCACGTCTCCAAGCCGCCCAAACAGGCCAGCTCGGGACAGAAGTTCTACGATGTGAGTCCGGTCAGGTGCAGCTGGGAGTTCGTTTTACTTTAACGTTTCTTTGTTATGAGAGGAGTGCTGATAGTTGTGTGTGTGTGTGGTTGTTGGCGTTTTTAAATTATTATTTTTATACGAAGAAGCGAACTCGCATGATCCACTTCAGTTAGCCAGCTAATCATGTTTTATCGCACTGACCACCTCGCGATCCAGCTTCCACACGCGCGTATCTGATGATGCGTCCCCCGACATGCACTGTGTCTTGAGAGAACGTCTGCCACGGCGGCTGTGACGACGGCGTCATGTTGCTGACAGGCGCTGACAGCGGCGGCCGCAGACTTCGCCCCGGAACTGAACATCAGCATGGTCCACAAGAAGATCAACCTGGGCGACCGCTCGCTGTCCTGGGAGCACGAGCAGTTCAGCATGCGTCGGCTGCCTGCCTTTACCCTATCACACCTACAGGTGGGTCACAGGCAGACGGACGGTCTGCCAGTACGCCTCGTCATACAAAAGACGGTCCGTGGTCAATGCCGGTGCTTCGTGAGGCAGCATTGATAAGTGGCTTAGATCTGTGCCACGGCATATCTTTGAAGAACTTACGCAAACAAACAAATTGCGACGAACTTACGACGAAGTACTCGGATTTGTATGCTTCCTTGTGGTCACTTATCACTGCCTTTTTGTCAACATATGCTGTATTTTTATCTCAAAATGATTCCATGATTTTTGTGATAGAATATTGAACGCAGGTGATATGCATTTAACTGATGGACAACACTCCACGTCATTGTTTTTAGGATAGAAGTATGCTTTGTTCCAACCTCTGGTCTAGCTGATCGCTTGGTATATTATCTTTGTTGCATTTTCCCCTTAATTTCGGCGGTGACTGTTATGTGCAAAAAGAATAGCAGACCGGCATACCGACTGCGGTACATATTCTAACCTGCCCCCTGTGCCCACCAGTCCGCGTGGCAGCCATACATCTAACCTGCCCCCGTGCCCCACCAGTCCGCGTGGCAGCCGTACATCTAACCTGCCCCCGTGCCCCACCAGTCCGTGTGGCAGCCGTACATCTAACCTGCCCCCGTGCCCCACCAGTCCGTGTGGCAGCGGTACATCTAACCTGTCCCCGTGCCCCACCAGACCGCGTGGCAGCCGTACATCTAACCTGCCCCCGTGCCCCACCAGTCCGCGTGGCAGCCGTCCCATCGGACCCTGCTGGACACCCGGCCGACCGCCGACGACGCCCGCCTCGCGCGCAACACCCGCGTCGTGGCCGAGGCGCTGGCTCGCTTCATGTTCGAGCTGCCGGCCGGCTCCCCTGGTGCCTCTCCGTCTGCCGTCCTCAGCGAGGAGCTGGTGAGACACTGTCGGCGGTCGCACGCTGCCGGGGCGGCAAGGGAACGAACAGCGGTGAAGTTAGTTAACAGTCATTCTCGGAGGTTTACGCGCGATGTTTTTGTATGTATTATCATTATGAGCCACTCATAATGACACATTGGCATGACAATGTCATGAATGACATGACAATGTAATGTAATGAAGATAATGACATGACACTTGACAGTACATTGTTAGTTGGAGCCCCACCAACACAACGTGCCAACACACTGATGGGTTACTTTGTACTTTCACCACTAATATCTCCTGTTTCCCAATTAGCGACGTGGCGCACTTATCAGGCAGCTGAGCGTGTTCGTTCCGACTTCCCATGTGTAGTCTCCTATTGACCCACGTGTGTGTCGCCGCTGCGTGTCGGCAGGCTGTCTCGGAGGAGGCCATGTCCGGCTGGATGAGTTATCTGTCGTCCGTGCCGCGGCCAGCCCAGCTGATGACGGACGTCTCTCACCCGGTGTTGACCAGCCTCAAGGCTGCCCTGCAGAGGTGAGCGACTGCTCGAATGGGACGGTGTGAACCGTGCAGTTTGATGTTCTCTCGGTGTTAATCTGTCAATTTCCCCTGGTGTAGTGCTGTGAAAGGGCACCGCATTGATGGAGGACTCGCCAATGGTCCCACTCAGATGAACGCTGTTGAGTGCGGAGCTTCCTCTGCCGCTACCCAACCCCTGGCTGATCTTCCTCCTTTCCCCGCTATTAGCTGTGCAAGAGGGGCGACTCCTTTATGCCTCCCCTGACCCCAAACAACTTATGTCATGTCACCGGGACTTACAATGGGAAGGAGTATGCGCGTCGTGGCACCCTCGTCTCCCTTCTCTAATGCGTGCCCTCTGCGCTCTGCGCCTCTCCCCACAGGGACGTGCATGACGTGCGTGTGACGTCATTCTCGGCCGACCGCCGCCAGCCGGACTGGGTGCTGTTCGGCGGCACGCGGGCCACGCTGGCCGCCCACCGCGTCAAGCCGGCCGTGTTCGACCTGGCTGCCACGGCCGCCATCGCCGCCTACTTGGCCACCGTCTACCTGGCCATCATCAACTTCCACCAGCTGTACGCCCTGGCGCAGCGCATCTCACCCGTCTTCAAGGTGCGCGTCGAGTGATGGCAGGGAGCGGGGAGAGAGAGGGGAAGGGAGAGAGAGAGAGAGAGAGAGGGAGGAGTAGAGAGGAAATAAGGGGTACGATGGATCGTTCATCTTGCCGACATTCGCTCAGTACTCGCCTGGGCTGGTTTGATGCTGGATATTTTGTTCCGATACTTGTTTTGTAATGACAGGTGGCATCAAAATACCACGTCAATTTTATTAAAAATGATCAAATAAGCAGCGTTTGTAGCAGTGCGCTCGTTGTTGGTTAATTCACTGCATAATGTTATACATCGGATCTGAACAGCAGAAACGTCTTCGAGAAAGCAGCGATTCAGCTTTTCTGGTTAGTAAGCGCTTCGGCTGCTTGCGGATTGCGATATTCAGTTGTGTTCATCTCCAGCGCGTGAATCCCGCCTGTATTCCCTCTCCAACCATACTGGGGTCCTGGCACGGACATACTCGAACATTGCTTTGCCTTCTTGGCGCCAGTGCAGTGGTGCTCGAGCACCATGAGTCGACCTGATCGGATCAGGGAGCCAACTCGTCCACAGGGTGTGCGCTTGACATGCTGCTTGTCACAATGTGTCGGGCGTGTCGCCATGTGTCATGCGTGTCGCCGTGTGTCAGACGTGTCGCAGTGTGTCAGGCGTGTCGCCGTGTGTCAGGCGTGTCGCAGTGTCGGAGAGTCGCCCTCAGTCGCCCAGGCGCCGCGCGCAGTCATCCCGTCTGCCATCCCATATACTCGAGCGTTTAGCGTGCCTGAGTCGTGACGTGGTGAGTTGTTTAGCGTGCCTGCAGTGTGGTGCAGTGTGGTGTGGTGTGGCGTGGGATAGCGTGCCTGTTGCCGTGTGGTGTGCGACTCGTGAGCGGGCGTGCCTTGCCGGCGCCGGTGCGGGCAGTCAGACCGGCTCGAGTCCTGGCGGGACGGTGCCAGGTCTTCTAATGCGGACTTCACACTGAGGGCAGAGCACGCCAAAAGGCATCCACCACCAGTCACTCCACCGGACAGACTGATGACAGGTGCCTTTTGGCGTGCTCCACCCTCCGTGTGAACCCCGCATAAGTCCCTGCCGCCGCCCGCCGCCCGCCGAGATGAAGTGTGTGAAACTGATCAGCTGCCAGTCGTGGTTCGTACGGGCATTGTGACAATCAATTCGTCGGCGACAGTGCCCTTTTCTAAGTCCCGCTGCAATATATGCTGGCTATACGAAAATTATAGAGCGTAGTTGTGTCGAGTTTGGAAGAGATGTAATCATACATCACCGGTGATCAACAAGTTTGCCTTCCAGAGACCTTGAGACGTTATATAGCCGACACTTCTCATAAAATCGTGAAGCATATTTATTCATCCCTTGGGGAAAAAGCTACAAGTGCGAACGTGGTAAACCACTGAACACAACTGAAAGGCACACCATACCCGATCACGAAAGCCCTGTGCAGTGTGTACGTCGATACTGAGCGACATTAATCTGATGGGGAATATCTTCATATTAGTGCAGGGCAGAACCGCCATTCAGACGTCATGCTCCGCCAGTGTCACTCTCATGCGTCTCTAATTCTTTAGCCTCAGGCTGGCAAGGTTATACTGTACGGGCTTTGCCCAGCGGAGCATCTTCACAGCGTGATATCGCTACTTTCTACGTGGTAGCAAAACGTGGCAACATTAGCCGCGAAGCAGCCTCGAGCTCCGCTTGTGGAGTGCATAAATGCATGATTCGACAAGGTGCTTGCACTGCGGAAGCGGCAGCTAAACGTAAGGACGGTACAGTCAACATCGGACAGATTCGTCCCATCAGCGTGACCTGTGAACCTACTGGTGCTCAAGACACTCATGAAAATGCCATGATATGTAGTAACGTCAAGATCGAGCCTAGACGCTTCGATCCTTGACAAGTAGCTCCACTCGGGCGTTGCAACTGAGCAGCGCTTTTCACTGTTGTTTTACCAGGTATCGTGTCTTAACGCCTTCCACTCTTGTTCCATCTGGTAAAGGTAGAAACTGTCACTCTACCCGCCAAAGCAGTCGGTCACTGCGACTCCACCCGGTAGAGACCTCACAGGAAAGGGGCGAAGCAGACCTCCAGCCGGCCGGTTCGTAGTGGTGACGGCGTTGCTCACTGCTGCTGCATCAGGTAGAGCAGTGACGTCTGCAGTGAGGTGAGGCAGTACCCCTGCTCCCCCTGGAAACTGCCATCCGACATGAACTCCGAGACGAAGTGTAGCTCAGAGAGCAGCTGCGGGGCGGCCGAGTGTACCACGAGCGCCGTGAGCCGCGGCAGGAGGACGTCGGCCCCGGCCGGGCCGTCGGCGGTTTCACACAGCGCCCGCACCAGGTCCACCAGGAGGCGGCACTTGTCGGCCGGGCTGGTGGCCAGCAGCAGCCGGCGCAGCAGCAGCCGGTGCGGCCGGGCCGGGGCCGGGTGCTCCCCGGCGGCCCCGAGTCGGGTCAGAGCCGCCGCCAGCCGACCCTCCTGGCGCCGGTTGGCCAGTCGGAACATGACCAGCAGGTGGGGCCACAGCGGGGTGAAGAGTACCCGCTGCACCACCGGCCGACTCTGCGGGCTGGACAGCGACGGGTGCACGGCGCCGGCCAGAGCCACCAGCAGCTGCTCACTTTCCTGAGTATCTGCCGAACGACATACAGGGACCAGTTTACACGGATAGTTCCAGTACATAGCTCATAGATATAGTCAAGTTTCAACCATACAGAAAGGCGCGGTAATTGCCATTATCTGCACGTAACAAGCAGGTGAGGCAGAAAATAGTAAAGTTCATAAAGTGCCTTAACGCCGACGTTTTTATTCGCTGTTACGTTGTCGCATTATTTAGAATCTAGACGTGGTCGCTGTAGCCACACACCGGCCACCAGTTCACATATGGCCAACGGCCAACAGCCGCATATGTATAACTTTTCAAAGAACAACAGTTCCTTCGAAATCTCGCAACTAACGACACCAATTAATTATCAACATTTCCAATTACAATGTCGGCCCTTTAGAGAGGCCGTTAGCGATAAATCTCAAAGGATATAAATTGCATGGCGGCGACACAAGATACTGTATCAGTTATCAAAAATATTTATCGTATTGATCTATGATTTGTATATGATCGCATCGTATAAAACATTCGACCCAACCAGAACTGTCTTCGCAATACCCGCATCGTATGTGCCCTAACTCGGGGCCCAAACTCATTTATCAGGGTCCTAGCAATCCCTAACCAGTTGGAGTCGGCAGGAGGGTGACGTTGGGATATAAACGCGCCGCAACTGGGGCTGTTATTTGGCAGCCACCACCACTGCAAGTCCGTGACCCCTGGAGTTCTAAATCCCTGGATTCTACCCTGACTCACCAGAGATGACGTTCCGCAGATGTCTCTTGAAGGCCTCGTCCTGCTGTTCCCTCTCCCTGCTGTCGGTGGCGCCGGCCCCCAGCTCCGCCGTCGGTCCCTCCGCACCTCTGCCCTCTCTCCTCTCTCCCTCTCCCTCCTCCTCCTCATCTGGCGGCAGCCGCGGCCACAGCCGAGCCCCGGCCTGCTCCGCCGCCGGGCTGCCGACCACCGGCGACCAGGTGGGCACCCGCACCGCGTCCACCAGATGCGCGTGCTGCTCCACCAGCGGGTTCAGCTTGCAGAACAGCGAGTACTGCAGTCGCTGGCGCAGTTTGGAGAGCGGGTGCGACTTCTCGAGCATCATGTGCAGCAGGGCGTTCTCGATGGCGCGGTCGCCGCAGGGGTTGGCGTCCAGGCTGTCGCGCAGCTGGCGCGTCCACGGGTGACTCTGCTCGAACTGCAGGATGTCGGCCAGCGTTGTCTGCTTCTGAAGGTACTCCGGCGTCGTCTGGCCGCCAGACGGCTCCGGAAATACGCTGTAGACACGGAGAGGGAAAACGTCATACACAAACAAACTTGATTCTCACTATATAAAGGCACCAAATAAGGAACCCCAGTTCAGCCGAAGATGAGGTTACCAAAGTTCATGTCAATCAAATCGTACATCAATTTCCATACAATTGTATCCGGGAAGGAAGTGAAAACTGTTTGCGGATATCTAGAAATGCGTAGGTACTTACTATAGAACGTTTTATTTCAAAGGACAAACGGTCCTAAGTGGATTTTCTGATTTGTCGCGAAAAGGCTTCAGGGTTAAGTTCCCATAAAAAAATAGATTGTGGCTTACGATGTGATTCATTTACATTGGAGACAACAGGGATTCTTCACGGAGGGCACTATTGAGAAAAAACGCACGATATATACAGCATGACTGCTCATATTCGAATGTGCGCTCGGACAGAGGCAGGCGGAAGAGGACCAGACTGACGGATTGGAAGCCGGCTGGATTGTTAGAAGTGGAATGTGATGAGTGGACAGTGACCGTGATATAAACAGGTCTGGAGTATCGCCATGAATGTCAGTAACACGGCTGCTGGTCCAGTTGCCCTTCCGGCTGACAGTGCTTTGACAAACGCTTCCGAGCGACGATGAAGAAGTACACAGTGTTTCACGAAGTTCACGCACAAAGGGGCCACACATTGTAGGTTCGGTTAAGTTCACCTGCCAGACAACTTCACCATGGGTTACGATCATTAAACCAAACACTTACCGTCGTCTCAGAGGCCTGGCCGGACCCGCTCTTTTCCCAGCTCTGGAGCGGGCCACAGTCGAAATCATCTCTGAACCCCACGGACGGGAGCGGTACAACGCAGTGCGTCCAGAACTGACTGCCCACTGACGCCGAGTGCCGGCCGGCGGCGGCGGGGGACGTGTACCCCCCTCCTCCTCACATCCCCTCCCCAGGGCCGCCACGTGACTCGGCCATTACGCAGTGCGCCGCCCGGCCACAAAGACGCCGGAGGGGGTGGGGGGGGGGGGGGGGGGGCGGCGCGTGGAGGGATAGAGGGGCACTGCACTGCTGCAGAAACATAAATTTTCCGGGAGACGGTCACTGCCCGAACGTGTCTGGCTCTGTCGCTGTATATCGCTGGCAGCTGGGTAAGGACGTCTGCACTAAAATACGGGATGTGTTATACTCACTGAACTATGTGAGTCATACAGGCTGATGTGCCAGACCGGGCAAAGTGTGGCACAACGCCGTCGAAACGCGCAGTAGAAACGCCCGAGGCTAGGAGCGGTCGACAACGCAGCTCACTCGGCCGCTCGATGTCGGAAAGGCAGGTGACAGGCAGGTGGCTGACATCAATCCCAACGACGCCCTGTCGCGCTCAGTCTGAGTCAGTGGAGTTTCGAAACTCGAGCTGTAGGCTACGTCGTTGCCGGTCACATGCATCATAAGCATCTGCGCTTCTCCTGTTCGAAGACTTTGTTGACGTGGATTACAAGGAGTCACGTGACGTGACCTCGTGACCCAGATGACGCCGCAGGGGAAGGGGTGGGAGGGTGGACTGGAGGGGATTCTGGGACTGCTTCGCGTCAGTATTAGTGTCTATATACTGACCGTTTCGGGGGGGGGGGGGTGTTCTAGGCCTGCTGACCGTCAGTTTTAGTGTCTATATACTGACCGTTTGGCGAGTTGCAGGAAGTGCTCGCGGGACTCGTGACGCCGCCGCAGCCAGGCGTGGTTTTTGACAGCGGCGATCTGCCGGTTCTCAGTAAGCCGCCGCTGCAGCTCCAGGCTATAGAACACAGAGGCAGGACGATGTCAGACTGACGTGAACCAGCTCATCACATCACACATCACACAGAGACAGCCCAACGTCAGCCGCCGCTGCAGCTCCAGGCTATAGAACACAGAGACAGGACGACGTCAGACTGACGCAAACCAGCTCATCACATCACACCTCACACAGAGGCACATGACAACGTCAGACTAACTGACCAGTCACACTGACATGAACTAGCTCGCTGCCCAAACATAAGATCGCAACAGCTAACGGGATACAGAATCAGTTAAAACAAAAACACATGCATTGGCAGTGTCAGAAAAGTGGTTTCACTATCTAAGTTCGCAGAACAAATTTCCTCAACATCGGCAGAACAAATTTCCATAATGTGTATACCAATCAGGCACGTAGCCAGGATTTCGCTCAGGGAGCGGCCACGACACATTTTCAGCTAAGTGCGGTCGAAACTTCTCAACTCGAGTCTTTCCATGCAACGCCATAGGCGTAATGTTAAAAGTTAAGCACAATCCCATTTCATCCTGACTCCTATGATGAAAGAAGTCTGAAAAATAATAATGCATGTTATTTTTTTACTATCTTCTACCATTTGGACTCACAGACTAAACATAATCATTCTTTATAGTCAAAGTTTACATGGAATACAATTTCCAAGTTCAGAAAAATGGAGAAACGGGCCACTTTTCTAACACTGCTTCCATCGCCCTATTGACGATCAAGCGACCAATCAGACGCCTTAACGCCGAGTCTACCGGAACATTTTTGGGTTTGACACCAAACTGGGTCAGATCACATTATTAATATTTTCCATTGGTAACCTCACATTTAAGTTGCTGATAAATTCGCAGCGCGAAATGAACTCGGCGAAAAAATCCGACTTTTCGTACCCTATATTTTTGAAGTAATTGTCAGCATGGAAAACATCACTACGCAGCATGATACACGTACTTTCAGATTTGTCCCGAAATTATCTTTTTAAGCATATGCTGTTTTCCCAGTTTTGGTAAATATTCTCCTCGTAACAGGTATATGAAAAACTGCATTTGTTCCGAAACACCCTGTAAAACGAGAGCGAATCACAGACAGGTGGAAGAGAATGAGGACGGAAGCACATCGGAACAAAGACAAGCATGCAATGCTAATTAAAGGTACCACAATCACGCAGGAATGCACACTGCCACCGACATGGCCACATTGGCAATGACATGCAACAATGTATAAAAGACTACAAAAAGTGTTCAAAATACCACACCATCTTTCCTCATTTTTGTAATGCAAGAGAGCTTAATTACCGGATATGAGTAGTTCCCCATCCCATCAGGAATGTGTCGCGTTAGCAGGGGCTCAAGCCGACCGCACAGTTTGCTATTCGGTCTCTTAATTACCGGTTCCCCAGTCCCATCAGGAATGTGTTGCGTTAGTAGGGGCTCAAGCCGGCCGCAAAGTTTGCTATTCGGTCTCGATATCGACGCGATTTTCTCGCAGCCAAATTGCAGCAATGTCGCCGATACTAAACATGTCGTAGTACCGCAGCTCCTCGACCAAATAACTCGTGTTTGGAGACGCGATTCACGCAGTTCGAACGTCCAGGGCGATATAGCGGGCAAAATCATAGCGATATCAGGAGCCGCACGGCTAGCGTCTGTTGGGCCTCAGTCTCACCAGGAATGTGTCACGGCAGTAGGTCCAGTCTCACCAGGAATGTGTCGCGGCAGTAGGCTCAGTCTCACCAGGAATGTGTCGCGGCAGTAGGCTCAGTCTCACCAGGAATGTGTCGCGGCAGTAGGCTCAGTCTCAC
>JARFNZ010099492.1:1199-12968 GCA_031763405.1 Balanus nubilus | reverse complement strand
TAGTTGAGGCGCGGGAACGACCGGTGGAGAAAAAAGAGCCTCAACCTAATCCGGATGAGGGCGCTGGAACAAGCCCAATGATGCATAGTTTTTTGCGGGGTTTTAAGTTTGGTGCTGGAATTTATTTGTCCCCTGAGCTGTTTAAAACCATCCAAAATAGTAGGTTTGATTGTATTTCCATTCCCAAATTATTGTTTTGATATTATACAAGCCATTTCTCCTATGATAAATATTTGTGCCAAATCACATATGGAAGCCCACACTATCGCCTCTATTATACCTGTTTCCCGTGAATCTGCTTGTTTCTCATAATAGAAACAGCATGTTTTACATGGAAAGAATGATGTTTGAACACAAATCCAAATAAAACAGCTATATACAGTCATTTTGAACAGCTCAGGAGTCAGGAGACAAGTGAATTTTAGCACTGAACTTAAAACCCACAAAAACCTATGCATCATCAGTTGATTTTCAAAGCCAACAGTGAAAAGTGAAAGAATTTCAAGCTCTTTCTAGTGGTGCCGGCGGTAACCGTTGTATTTCAATAGCTTTGTCAGATTTTGGTAAACAGCCGCACTGGGATAAAATCTCTTTCCTGTTACCCAAAATGGTTACGCCGTAACCACTCTTGGCACAAGTCTGCTAAAAATAGCTTGTGCTGAAAATGGTTACGCATTACCAAACCTCACCCGACTGACACTATTCAAATAGGGTAAAATCAGCCCCTTTGGTGGCTGGTGCCCTACTTTTTGACTGACATCTCAGGATGAATTTGGTACTACCTGATAGATTGAAGCATCCTCTACAACCTGTAGATTGGTCATTATCTTCTAAATTACAAGTGTGAGCTGTTGGACAATGTTAATGCGGGAAATGCGAGGGGCCATGTTCATTGGCTACTGGTTGGCTGGCTGTGCCGGCCTTACCAGTTAATTCTATTGGTCAAAACAAGTTGGCAACTGTGCTGGCCCACACTATTGGTTGTGACATCATAGGCAAGATTTACATGTTGTAGAGATAGGCATGAGACCACTGTATTGAGATAAGCATGATGCCCCCATCCAATTAAAGGCATGTTATTAAAGTTTACCAAGGTTCTCTACCTATACACATTTTGTTGAGTCATTCTCCATTTGCTAGAAATTATACCTTAACAGGATCTAAACTAACATTTGTTTTACTTTCTGCTCTAACAGTAGGTTGTGAGTAAAGAGGGGATGTGGGTATGTCAGGTCAGATGTGGTCAGATTTACGAAGTTAGAAAGTAGCTACTGTTGAAGACAACCAGGGCTGTAGAGTTGGTAAAATTTTGTTGACACCGACTCTGAAATCCAACTGCGGCCTTAAATTTTTTTTTACTCCTACTCCAACTCCCGACTCGGACTCCGACTCCACTCCGACTCTGGCCTATGTCGGTCCTCCAAATGCTTGCTACAGAACAATATCTACAGTGTCATTTATTTTTCCATTTCTTTTCTAACAGTACTTAAAACAATTATACGCGTCCCGAGCACCGATGCAGCTTGTTACCTGCGAGCGCAATGATGATGCACAGCCGTACACCCAAATTCCATAATATTTATTTTTTCCAGACATCGTAAATCCAGTTGTGATCGAGTATTGAATCCAGTTGAGAACAATGCCAGTAGACAACAAGAGGAATCCACGTCCAGATAACTCGTTGCCATACCACCAGTTTATTGACCCTGAAGATGAGCCGATATTGTCATCTGGCGATGGACGAACACATGGAAGAAAAGCAGATGAACTCCGGCCACTTTGTAAGCTATACCATTCCAAAACGGACTAGCTTTGTTACGCACATGATGTATTGCGATCCTGCTCTGTCGACTATCTTTTATGACAGTGACATTTCAGGTGATAAATGACATATTTGGTAAAACTAATAATCTCCCAGTAAAACTATGGCATACCTCATATAATCCCATTCCATGTTCTTCAGGACAAGGCATGGAACCACTTCATAGTATTTCGCACTTACACTGTCCAACTGCAGCAGTATCCTTCCTTGTTCTGAGTCTCACTGTATACCTCCTTTACAACAGACCTGCGCCTGGGCACGACACTGCACGCGCAGGGCTCGTGCTACCTGGAGCTGGGCTCCACCAAGGTGACGGCGGCCGTGTACGGTCCCCGCGAGGTGGCGCGCCATTCAGAGTTCAGCACCACGGGACAGCTGAGCTGCGAGCTCAAGTTCGCGCCGTTCTCCTGCGGCCGGCGGCGCGGCTACATCCCTGACGATCAGGAGAAGGAGCTGAGTCAGACACTGCGCACGGCGGTCGAGCCGGCCGTCTGTCTGGTGAGCTGGAGGAGCAGACGTCTCTGACACGGGACAAAGCGCCGTAACAGCATCATTGCCGGTTGCATAGGCGTAGGAACCGGCAGGGACTGGGGGGAGGGGGCTTATCGGCCAAAATTTTTGCTAAATCTTTCCTTTTCCAAATACAAAATGTAAGGCAGCTAACGATTCACAAGGCGAGAGGAACCAAAGTCTGCATGGAAATTGATTATAGGTGGGTTGGGTTTTGCTCAAGATGAGATCCAAGTTTCGCTGCGTGATGTTACTACATCAATGTCCGGTTGGTGGCTATGTTAACCGTTACATTTGATAGGCGTGGCCACTGGCCACTGGTTAGTGTGATTGGGAGATGACCTTACCGGTTATTGACTGGAGAAATGATATACATGTAGTTAATTGTGTCTTTATATTGTGTGCCTATTTTACATGGATAATGGCTTCATTTGTTTTGTGTCAGGTTTGACAAATGCTTACCTCAAGGCGTAGCATTTGAAATTGTATGCAATAAGACATATCATTTGCTAATTCGCAGAACAAAACTAGTTGCAATGCTCTTCACTATACCTGTCCTCCCCTGTTCTAACATCCCCCTCCACTCCCATCACAGCATGAGTTCCCCAAGTCGAACGTGGACGTGTTTGTGCACGTGCTTCAAGACGACGGCGGGGCGCTGGCGGCGGCCATCACAGCCGCCAGTGCCGCACTGGCCGACGCCAGTGTACCAATGTACGACCTGGTGACGGCCGCCGCTCTGGTGAGTCACGCCAGGAGGCTACGGTGGCTCGCTGGCCCGGGGATGTCTGTTGTGTTAACAGCTGACGTCTTCCTCCTCCTAATGCTGATTATCGACGGTGCCTTGTGTGCGAAACTGTTGGTCTCTAGTCTTGCCGGTACTATTTTCGGGAGAAGCATGACTCTGTCAGTATCATCGTCATGCAGTGTTTATTAAACGGTTCATAAAACGACCAAATAAAACGCAGAACTAAAAATATAATGTGGCAAAATATGTTTTAAAATAAATGTTTTCAGGCGTATAAGATAGCTTGTTAAAAACATATGTTTAACACCAGTTTTTCTCTTCCTAAAACTGCTGTCATTTAAATGATAATAAAAATAATAGAAATGCTTTAGCTGTTCACATGAGTCCACGGAGTACGATAGGAAAATAATAACTGTCCGCCATTCTCGAAGGTCATAGCGAAGGGATTCATGTAGGTTCTCTCTGTCCCAACAGCGGCACAGCGCCGGGTCCGACCTGTTGGATCCTGACGGAGGTGATCGCATACGATCGGCCTCCACCGCCGCTGAACAGACTGAACACGGTGACGTCACCGTCGGCTACATGACCCAGCTGCAGCAGGTAAGACGTACAGACTCCCTTACAGACATACAGACTAAGCCTACTCCTGTTGGCTTAGTGGAAAAGAGGATATACTTGGGCAGGCAGTACGCTGCGATGGTATACTCGACTAATCATAGCCATATATTATGAATGATGAGGCGAAGCGGGCCGAGCTTTACAAAAACGGCCGTGAAAGATACCAATCGTGATTCGGGAAGGCCGTGTTTTGTCCTCTTCAGAGTCGTGGACTGATACGGTTGTTGTTTTTCACACATTGAGCGACCATCTACCGACGTTGAGTTGATGTTTTAGCGTGCAATGAAGACTGCTCGTCGCCATAGTTGACCGATCCCCAGTACCTTCCCGCCAGCTGGTCGCTCCCATGACTCCGTCCTCTCTACGCCCCTCACCCTGGTAATCTGCACTGATCCCTGGCTGGATAAACTGCACCGATCCCTAGTTAAGCGTCCTTGGCAGATAAGTGCCTTCTGTGTCGTCTGCACTCTCACGTCACGTCGTTCCTGGCATGTCAGATGTGCTCTACCGGTACCAAGGTAATTTAGTAAAGAAAAGGAAAATCTGGAGAATGACTGTTTTTACCCCTCCATGGCAGTGTCGATTCTGTTTCTTCTCCAGCCTCTTAATAAGTGTTATTCTCGCCGCTCCCCGACAGGTAAGCTGTTTGTACTCCGAGGGCCTGATGTCGGCGGACGCTCTGGACGCCTCCATCCGCTCCCTGATCACAGCCTGTCAGCAGCTGTACGCAGTACTGAGGGAAAGGTTGCTGAAGAAGGCACGCAGGCCGGCAGTCAATGGAAGCTCATGACCCGGTGAGACGGGGGCTCCATGCCGCTACCGCGTACAAACGTTGATTTGTGCTCAGAAGATGATGTTACACGACCATTTTGTATTGAAACGCGTACGCCAGAAATACACGCCGTTAAAGCAAGGTGTTTCAGTTGACAGAAGTCGCCCATGTTTCCGCGGGAAACTGCAGGCCAGCGTATCTCAAACGTTTTCAGGTGTGCGAGCAACGCCCCCGTGAAGCGAGGGGAAGTGAGGGCTCGTGGAGACCGTAATCACCAGCTGTGGTGGCAGTAGAAAAGCATGTGACGACCCAGCATCGGAGAGTAAGTACATGAAGCGGCGCCGCGAAAGCCATCACGATGGGCGAGTGATTGCTCGACTGTATAACGGAGCAGCTTATCCTGTTTGCGACCCATGCCCGAGCGACGTGCACGACCGGACTCTGGCCCCAGCTGTACCACACACTACGCAATACACATACCGGATTTATGTGTTGCGAAATCGTTGCTTACAAATTGCACCCTTTTTCCTTGGCAGCAAACCTGGCACTGGGAAGCACACAGACGAATTAAATGTTTAGACTTGGCCCTGTGTGTGAGCGTGATAGCTGACGTGGCTAAACGCACAGGAGTGGGTTAAAATAAAGGTAGCTTTCCATGACGGTGGCACTATGGTCAGCCATCCTTCAAAGGCTATACAATATACATTGGAATGGTTGACAGCCTGGTAGGTTATGCCGAAGTCTGCTCAGTAAACACAGGCACAGCAAGGCCCAAGGCAATAGCGATAAACATCACTCACGAAGCTGCAGCGGATATTGGCTTACAGTGCTAGCATGACATCGAGTTTGGAGATTCCGTACGCGATCCAAGCACACTGTTATCATAGTTTTAAGAAACATCACCCTTCGCATCAATTGATGGAAATGCATCGAGCATGCAGACTCCGGGCGGGACGGGATTGAAGCCAACACTGCAGTCATCACCACGAACACCGCACACATCACATCACCTCACCCTGTATACGCTGCGCGCCCTGCCACAGTACCCCATGGCCGGACAGTCTCCCGATGACAGCATATAATCACGTGGCGGCGGAGAGCCGTCTGGCTCGGCGGCAGGGTCAAGCCGGCGCCCTGCCTCCGGGCGGCGCCGCCTCTACACCGCGGCCGAGTCGCTGGGACCCGACTGTGACGGGCTGCGGCTCGGCCTGGACAGCTGGCCCCTGCCGTCCCCGTCCGACCTGGTCGGATGGTAGGAGCGGCCGGGTCGGTCGGCGGACGGCCGCTCACAGCTTGAGGCTGAGCACCATGGTGAGGAACTGCTCGTACTGGATGGTAATCACGCCGTCCATGTCGGTGTCGTGCTGGCGGAACGCCGACGTCAGCGTCTGGGGGCGGATATGAGAGACGTCAGCGTCTGGGGGCGGATTTCAGAGACGTCAGCGTCTGGGGGCGGATATCAGAGACGTCAGAGTCTGGGGGCGGATATCAGAGACGTCAGCGTCTAGGGGCGGATATCAGAGACGTCAGCGTCTAGGGGCGGATATCAGAGACGTCAGTGTCTAGGGGCGGATATCAGAGACGTCAGCGTCTAGGGGCGGATATCAGAGGCGTCAGCGTCTGGGGGCGGATATCAGAGACGTCAGCGTCTGGGGGCGGATATGAGAGACGTCAGCGTCTGGGGGCGGATATGAGAGACGTCAGCGTCTGGGGGCGGATATGAGAGACGGCGGCAATCACTCAGCCTCCGTCCCAGTTGTCTGGTAGAGGATACATTTCCGCCAGCGAATATCTGATAAATGTAAACTCGGGTAACTGCAAAGGCGAGACGAGAAAACACGTGCTCACACATATCACCAACCTGAAGAAGAAAGTGTCTATAGGTCTCAGCCTCATATGAGACTATTGTTACATAAGTGCACAAACTGAGCAATTGAGCATGATGCACATGTGTGCACCCATACGGTTATCTCGTGAGATCATTGAGATCAAAGCAGAATTGTTGTGGTTTATCGTGTTCTCATTGCCAGTAACGATGTCAGTTATTAACGGCGTATGTTATTTGAGGTATGTGGTGACGAGTGGATGAGGATTGCCCTTGTGTAGGTGGGGACGTACAGCGTGGTGACGTGTGTGATGTGTGACGCTGCCGGCCGTCGCCGTACTGATGTCCGGTGACGTGTACGTGTGTCCGGTGACGGCGAGTGTTAGTTAGTGACGTATTAGCTATTTAGTCCGACTGAGGGAATGTATCCGGTCAGGTAACGATCGTGTAACCTAGCACGTTTTGCATGATCGGCTACTGTTCCATGGATATTTCCGCTCATATTCCAGGACACTAGCGATATTGGCTCTTGGGCGTTAAGCTGCAGCGCAGTACATATTGTCAGAAAATGGTATATCCATCGGGCAAAACAAATAGAGAATTAACAATAGAGGTGGACACTGGACACCCCAACTTCGCCGCAATGGACGGTGATAACGAAACCCATTGCGCCCTGGAAAAAAATATCTGGGGCGCAAATTGACCTTGGTATTCGGCGCGCCCTAAAACCGCAATTAACTAAGAAAATTGATGTCCGTATACCAGATACACCGTTGCATCGTCTAAATATCTCAAATTCCATAGTCAATATCAGCTACTTCACGCATCCACATAAATCAACCCTCCCAGTCCTCGCCGTTATCCGTGCCGCTCCTTCTCACACATCCTCGTACCTCGCATTCGTTCCACGACTCACGTGAAGCACGACGCAGCACTGGATGAAGTCGTCGAACAGGATGACGGCCTTGCCGCCGCGGTCGAAGCGGCGCATCAGTATGCTGATGAAGGGCTCGCTGAGCCGGTAGCCGAAGGTGACGAGCGCGTTCCGCAGCTCGTCGCGGTCGATGTTGCCGGAGCCGTCGCGGTCGAAGCTGCGGAAGCATCCCTGCCAGTCGGTGACGTACTTCCAGAGCGCGGCGAACTCTTCAAAGTCGATCTGGCCGGACGAGTTGCGGTCGAACATGCCTGTCGCGAGGAGGAGGGTGGAGGATAAAACGGTCAGACTGGGTGCGAGATTTGGTCAGAGGCTAGACTACCGCCACTGAGCTTCGATGGTTAGGTTTGTGTACTCGTGTCCTTTATATGTAGCAGCGAAGTAAAAAAAATAGACATCACTTGCTTACACGATTGGAACCTGTTCCATATTACTTCGATAGCGTTATGAGGCACAAACTGCAGGTTAAATGTCAATACAACTGGGAAATAAAATGAACACTACACAACAAGAATGACAGTAACCCACCGCAAAGGAAAAAAAACATAATACTGTCAGTAGTGTAATTGACGGATCTTGCTTGCAATCAACAAACAACAAATCTTAATCTTATGCAGCGCCCATCAGGGCAAGCTTAGCGACCACACGGGCAGAAGGACGGAAGGGGGGGGGGGGGCGAAGCAGGAGTCACGCAAACGACAACTAGTGTATGGTGGACGTAGATCCTCACAGTCACGACAGAGACCAAAGGAAGCAGTTGGCGCCTCCAGCCTGTTGCGGAGTCGCACAGACGAAAGCGATAGAAGTTAGAGCAGTTGGCGGGGTAGACAGGGAGGAGGTACACCCATTTACCGATCATGATGCGCACGGTTTCCGGATTGAAGGGGTTCCAGGTGCCATTGGAGAGGGCCCTCTGCAGCTCGTTGGCCGATATTGTGCCGCTGCGGTCAGTGTCGACGCTGGAACGCGCGGGGCCGGCGTCAGTCGCTGCTGTTGCCGAGCCGCGCGAGAGGTGCAGGACAACACAGGAACCATGCAGGAAATACAGCGAAAGGAGGGGTGGTGGGAGGGGAGGTGGTTACTACGAAGGAGACAGATCAGGCAGAGGATGGTGCATTGGTGCATGCAGTGAAGGAGACCAGCCTACCTATCATCAGTCGCACAGTCTCCGGGTTGAACGGCTGCCAGGTTCCATTGGACAGCGCCGAGGCAAGCTCGACAGATGAAATGTGCCCACTTCTGTCCTTATCAACACTGCAAACAGTCACATTTGACAGTACAGCGTTTTCCTCAAATTAGGTGATCTCAAATTATGGCAGACATATGATGATTGGGGTTTTAAGGCGCTTAAGCTTTAAAGGCCATATTGCGCACATATGGCTGACAAAGTGTTACGTCAGAAACTACAAGGGTCGTTCCAAAAGTAATGCCTCCTATTTTTGTATTTCGCCCCAAGGGAGCCGAAGTGATTCCTTATGGCATCGTTATGATGACTGAACTTTCGCGCTTATAACCTGAAATTTGCATCTCTCTGTTGCAGATATTGACGGTGTGACAGTCGTATCACGGCAACCCCTGTCATAGACGTTCGTCAGAAGCAGAGATGCGTCATTGAATTCTTCCACCCAGATGAAGTTGAGCCAACCGACATTCAACGACGCTTGGTGAACGTTTACGGAGCCGATGGAGGTAATGTCAGCACGGTTAGGAGATGGGTTCGTCGATTCCGGAATGGCGACAGAGATGTCAAACAAACCGCGCTCCCGACGCCCATGCACAGCCACCACTGCGGAAAATGAAGCGCGCCTCGATCAACTTATCCGCGCTAATCGGTGGATAACAGTTAATGCAATGCATGTAGAGTTGGATGTGGGTGTCGGTGCACTGGAAACGATGTTGTGATTCCTCTAGTGCACGGACACCCACATCCAACTCGGCATGCATTTATTTCACCGTCATCCGCCAATAAGTGCGGATGAGTTGATCGAGGCGCGCGCTTCATTTCCCGGAAAGGTGGCCGTGCATGGACGTCCGGAGCGCGGTTTGTCACTCACATATCTGTCGCCACTCTGGAATCAACGAACCCGTCCCCTAACCTTGCTGACATCAACCCCCTCGGCCTCGACTCCGTAAACGTTCACCAAGCGTCGATGAATGTCGGTTGGCCCAACTTCATCAGCGTGGAGGAATTCAATGATGCAACTCTGCTTTTAACGAACATCCATGACAGGGGTTGCTTTCTTAGACTGTCACACCGTTAATATAAGCAACAGAGAAATGAAACTTCAGATTATAAGCGTGGAGGTTCAGTCATCATAACAATGCCATAAACATACCCCTCGGACCAATTGGGACGGAATAAATAAATAGGCATTACTTTTGAACGACCCTCGTACATAATAAGAGAGCAATCGTTTTTGTTTCATGATTCATTTACACAATTACAGCACAACACACAAAAATAAGCAGATGACAGTTCATAACTCAGGGACGAATTGGAAAACAAATTGAACCTGTGATGATGTCGAGAGAACTCACAATTTATTTGATTAGGAAACAAACAATGTTTTGGGGCAATGGAGTGATTAATATCAAAACAGTAATAAAAAAGGCTTAGGGACCTTGATCTTTTGAGTGATGTAGGAACGGAATAATTCAGTACCATATCCCTTTGAATATGTAGGAATCTGTTAACATGGAACCAAAATGTAAACAAACTTGACAAGATATTTGCAGGAAAATGAGTACTTCAAATTCAGGATTCCCACTTCCTGGCACTGGCATGACAGAAGTACAAATGTTATATACCTAGGTGTGACTGGTTTACATATGAATATAAATAACTATTTGCATAACATTCATAATATACTTAGGAATATAACATTTCATCCAGTGCAGCAGATAATCTAAATTAACCAAAGATCATTTACACAAAATCATGTTTCTCACTTGAGCTAAGCATAGATACCCATAATATTTCTATCATTTTGCATTAATTAGAGCAAAAAGTAAAACAAAGTACTATGCTTTCAAACCATGATATTTCTGGTAGGCACCTACTGACCATTCACAGACATAGCAAAAATCCAGTTAGAAAAAGCTAACAATACCTTTGAAAAACTCGCATCAGGTACTGGCGGTCTGGTGCGCCCTGTGGCTGGGCCATGATCTGAGGACAGAACAGGAGGACCACAAATCATGATATTCCAACAAATGCATCATGCACAATCACAATTGCAGCTCACATTACATTCTCAGTTGGTGACCAAACACGACTCATTTATTGACTCCTATAATGAATAATACCTGCAAAGGTTGCCTTGGCAATTTCAGCTTGGAAGGAGAAGTTGAGTTATCACATTTATCAACAAATGTTAACTACTTTTGATCTTGCCTTATCGATTTAATTTCTAAAGGACATTCCCGCCTTTAACGCGCGCCGTGGAGGGGTTCTGAGTCTGAGAATGGCTCCTACGAATGCTAGAATAACGAAATTTGGCAGGTAGGTGTGGGTGGTGGGGGACTCTATTGAGTGCAATTTGCATGACCCCATGTCAATATCTTCCAGGTCAAATGAGGTAAAAAGTTTAACATTAGATCCTTGCTTCTGAAACTTCTTTATCTAAAACAAATATGATGGCTAGGATGAATCCAAAAATGACATTAGAAAGCCCTTGAAATACTTTTGACCTAAGGTACATAGCTTAGACTCCAGAGGTCATCAAATGTAAAAAGTTTTTCAGTAAAACTTTGCTCGTGAATTGCTTTTTACGTAAAAAAGATGGGGCAACTATTTTGACACCATCGTGTTTCTCTCGTCAAGGCGGTTCGAAATGAACCAACCTTGACCTGTTTAGGTCAATCTCAAAATTCAAGTAAAGGTCAAGGTAACCTAAGCAGTTCAAGTTGCATGTCAATCGATGCGACTTGATGAGATGAACACATTGTGCATTTTGCACATTTATATCTATCCTCTAGCAAATGTTATTGGCAAAAAAGTGTGCATGGCCTCAGATGACCTCAGATGACCTAACAGGGGCTCACTGATGAAAAGTTGCAACTGACACATCAAGAATGAGCTAAGGAAACATCATCCTGAAATAATTAGCCTGTTCTGATTCATTGCTGCTGAATAGGAAGGATTTAATTTTTGCCATTTGGCTTGTAGTGGGGAGGTCAAAATTCACCTGACGTCAGGTCAGTGGTATCAAAAATTTGAAATTAATCTATCCGAAACCTGGCCATGGCACAACCACAAATTTACTAAGTGGTCATTTTGCATGCTTGTACTTTGACCTGACCTGAGGTGACTCAGGGCAAGACTTTCACACAATGTGTGAAATTCCATCTTAGGCAGGTAATGAAAAACTGGAGGGGGATTGTAGATTCCATCCACACCGCACCCCACTGCACATGTTAAACTTAATTTTTACATTTAATTTAACAAGTTTGTCCTGTTTTACCAGTCAAGTCAGTTGTATTTCTTAGTTTACCATCATTGGTTGCAAGCATCATTTGAATATTACCTATACCTTGTCAT
>JARFNZ010099381.1:0-12969 GCA_031763405.1 Balanus nubilus | reverse complement strand
GGTGCCCCCCCCCCCCCCCCCTTGGATCTGCCAGTGTTAGCGTGATCCGTGACCGGCAGAGATCAGCCGGGCAATGACGCATTATATGGAAATTAAAATACCAATCCGCCACCAGTGCGTGAAGCTTATCTGTTTGCTACTCAGTTGACCTTGCATCGCAACCTAAATCCCTACTGTAAACGACAAGCCGCTTCAAACCCTAATTCTCGGCGATAACTTTGTAATGTATCAACTACCGTAAGCGAAATTTTCGCAATGGACGTTTCAGACCTTCCGCTAATTTTTATTAATTAGGTTTGCTAACGTCAAACAAAAAGAAAGGGCACTTTCCACTCACTCGTAATGTTAAAGACAATTCCAGCCCGAATAGAGACTAACGTCCGGTCACTCTTTAGTCCCACCCTCAACTCCGCCCACCACCGGCGAATTACCTGACATCTACCGCTGGGACGCGCATGACATCTGCCGGCTCAGTCTCTCCAAATACTGGCGCCGCCACACGGGAAGGATCAGATCGGCAGAAAATACCTCCATCACTGACTATGATACAAACGCAATGAAATTAATTGTGGTGTAAGTGGTGACAGCTACCGTATTTAACTCCAACCTGCATAATTATATGTCCACACAGATCTTTCTATAATAACTCGAGCTAAAATTCAGTGAGCTCATGCGAATGTCAAAATGCGTCTCAGGGAATATACTGGATAATAAACACCTTGTTTGCGGGGGCGGCGCCACCGTGGGGGCAGGAGGGACAGTCCTTGTCGCCGAGCATGGGGCAAACATATTGTTTTGCCTTCCTGAAATTTAAGAAGGTCTCTCTATGCTCCGAAGTCCGAAGAGGCCTCATCCAGGGGCGGTGCATTAGGGTTGCGGGGAATTTGCCTCGCATAATATTCTGAAGGTCGACGTATTTCATTTAATTTTCTGGAGACCCTCTTGCTGGGAGGACCCCGGAATGCTTTGCCCCCACTGGATGAAATCAGATTAATACAAATAGGTATACCTTTTTATCGTTGCACTTACTTGTAACTAAGTGTTGTAATTTATGTTTTGTATTCTAGGTTTGTTTTGGAGTCAAGAATGTAACTCCTTTGTGCACAAAGTTCGTACTTCAGCTAGTGTATGTTGTGGCAATAGGTCCTGGTTGTTAGCTGGACCCGAACAGCTGAGGCCGAGCAGGGGTAACTCACTAAAGAAAGTAAGATTATTGTGCCGAACCGGACCAGAGAATGACCAAAATTCTAAAGCTTTAGCACAACGCTTTAGAGATACAAGATGATAGTGCTTTTCGTCTAAGGCTAATTCGTGGACGGCCATCGTTACTCCCACGATTGAGCACGGACAACTAGCGGATCGCATAGGTATTCCTGCAGCCCTTAGGGCTCGAGCGAGCACTTTACGCCATGTGCAGTTACGAGCGTTTATAGCTGTCCCGCACGATTCTCGGCGGGGACGCGACTGACCTGTAGCTGGTCAGACAGCGCCGGAGGCAAATGGGAGGAGCTAGGGAGGGGCTTAGCTTTGACGTCATAACATAGCTCCACCCTTTGACGATAGCCTCTACCCACCGTGTGAATTCATTGCACGAAATTTATAATTACGAGTGAATGGGAAGTGTCCTATCTTTTTGTTTCACGTTTAAAAACCTAAATAATAAAAATTGGCGGAAGCTCTGAAACGTCCATGGCGAAAATTTCGTTTATGGTACTTGGCGAATTAAAAAGCTATCGCCGAAAATTAGGGTCTCAAGCGGCTTGTTGTTCACAGTAGTTTTATAGACGCTATAAATCAATGTGAATCGCAGGCAGTTTCAGTCTAATCCCTAGATTTATCACCTCCTTCGCATCACTGGCCAATATCTGTCTCTCCTTACCACAGCACTGAAAGTGCAATTGTTTGTCACCTGTTACGTCATATCCGGTAGGCAGAATACCTATCCCTTCGCAATATACCCATAACTCCAGCCAATGAGGGGATGATAGCAAAATCCATTACATGAACTGAAAGATTACTCCCTGGCCCTTATGAATGAGCCCCCTCTCAGTGCAGTCTCAAACCAATCACCCCCACCGCCGCGGCCCAGGTACACGGCTGAGTAACTCCAATTCATCCGACCCTCTCTTGTGGCATTCCTGACTCTCTCGCGGCAAACTTGGCACGTTTCTGGCGAGTCTGGCTGCCCCGTGGTGGAGCTGGCTCCTCGTTGTGTCGTTCCGGGTATGTGCCGGCGGCTCGGGGCGGCCTTGGAGGCTCCCGGAGCCGGCGCAGCTGCCGGAGCTCAGCTCACGGTAGCCGGCGGCAGCGCGCGACGATACGATGCACCGTGAGACCGCGGCCGGAGGGCTGGGGCACGGCCCGCACGGTAACGGTGGGGTGGGGTGGGGCACGGCCTGCACGGTAACGATGGGGTGGGGTGGGGCACGGCCCGCACGGTAACCGCCGAACTCGTGCCAGATATTGATGGGGTTGCGTCGTCCTTGGCGCCGCCGGGCGGCGAGTAGTAATGGGTGGGTAACTAACTGGGCGGGGCGGAATTCAGTGAAGCAAACGGTGAGCTACCGGGCAATAAGGCAGGGAGACATCACATGCACACACATGCACCCCGCACACGTATTTTTGATGACATCGAATAGTTCTGTTGGGGAGATGCTGCTTTATTGCATGCGATTGGATGATCTTCCTATACACACACAGGCTGACATAAATGCTACGAATGATTATCTAACCTCTATCCTGTATTGCCAACGTGATGGACATGTTATTCCACCGGCCCCACCCCGGAACAGGGGGAATGTGGAGCCGTCTTCATGTGGCCACGAGTCTGCTGTCGATCAGCAGCCGAATCCGCCCCGAGTATCAGATCCTCGCCCGATTACATTCCTGGCTCGGCGCCTCAGCTGTGTTTGGAGAGAGGCCCATAACTGGTGACCTCCGGGATCGATACACTAGTTCAGAGCCGTCACCACGGAGACCACGTGGTCGGCCGGGCCTTTCACCGTCAGAGGTGATTGAAAACCCTGCCGGTTCCGCCCGTAGCGTCCCGGAGCCGCGCGCTCACCCGTCCCCGCCTCCCCCGCCGCGCTGGCTGGCGGGATTTACATCAGAGGCTCACACACGAGTCAGAGATGCGTGGGAGTATCGGCGAGGAACAACATCGACTTGAAGAGGGAATATCTAGATAGATAGGCGTAAATATCTTCAATCCATAACCCATTCGGATCCATTAGCACCTCATTTGAAATTTGGAAGTGATATTGGTGATGCTTTCGTAGGCGTTAATAACAGTTAACTAGAGAGAAAACTGAATAATGTATTGTTTAACAATTCAGGTGTTACTGGTCGTTTCCTCATTGTAGTGCAAATAATGTACAATTGAAAAATTATGATGGCAACGAAGGAAACTTTTTCGAGCACGGCCATCAATGACTGCTTGTTGTTTGCGTAAGTAACGCTTGCCGGCTTCAGCTTCTTGAATAAGCCAAGAAGTCATCTGTCAATCTGACGATAACAACGCGCAATTGCACATCATCATTATTGTAGCTGAATGTTGCTGTAAATCTGGCCCATGGTTAGGGTGACGAACCCTTTGGTTAACCCTCTGGTCCAACCATTCACACAGACTCTCGGCCACCTCTCGGTCCGGCTATGCCTCTCCCCTCCCCCCGAGCCGCTGTCCCAGCTCCTTTCTCTGCACGTGATTGAGTGAATGCTTTGAGCACATGTCGCCAACAGATGCGGACCATCCGGCTCCTTTTTAGAGCAGACGTATACACCACTGTGCCGGTGGTCTTCTGAAACAGGCGGCTGAGGTCGGCCGGCGTCGGGCGGCCCATGCCGACCTCCTCACACCAGACAGCGCCCGGGGCGGCGGCGAAAGCTTCCAACTCGGTTCATCGAGGACGAGGTTTCATTCCCGACTCATGACTCTTGAGTCATGGTCCTGAGGCTCCGACCGTCCTAATCTGGTTGTTATTGTTATGTTATTTATGCCTGGGACGCGTAATGTCATGTCTAATGGACGTCATAGTCGCTTTGCACAAACGATCGGATGACCTTACTAGCCTTATTCATATCTCTGAAACATTTATCCGACTTTCGACCGAATGAAAAATGAAACCGATACGATACGGCCCAAATATGAGGCCGGATGCGCCCGCCGCGGACTGTCTGGGCTGGTTTTCTGCGTGACCTAGACTTTGAGCTGGGAGTCTGGACTGACAGGGCCAGTCGGCCAGGGGCAGTCTAGTCTCCCGTCTGGACTGAGGGAGCCAGTCGGCCGGAGACAGTCCGTCTCTGTGACTGGGAAGCCATAGACCGGCCGATCCCGTCTCGCCCTGTGTCCGGGCAGCCGTGGCGATAGGCACAGGCCAGACCATGCTCTCCGCTCAGTATGGATCTGGGCTGACCGGTTCGCCCGCGGCCACAGCGGCGGCGCATTGTGGCGACTGTGGCGCGGCAGAGACGCGCGGCGCGCCGCGATGAATGGGTGTAATCAGCTGGAGAGCCGTGCGGTGTCACGGGTGGATTCCAGCGTTCCAAGAAGACGGCAAGGAACGTCAAGCGTGGTTTTGAGCGTCGCGCTGATGATATTGTAATGTCAATGTATGCCAATTCAAGGTGTCACTTCTTAAACTCTTCATCTAAGCTCTTAATTATCCTCCCACTATGACTGCAGTTGCGGAAATATAAGCGTTTTTTTCTTCTGGTATTTACCAATTATGCACACAAATAAGGTAACGACTCATTTTGCTATTGCAGCACAGATATCACATATCTACGGGGGGGGGGGGGGGCATTAACCCGCTCCTCATTCTATGCAGATCACCTCTCATGTCAACTGATTGGCTCTCACTGACCATTTATCAACGCGAGCCCGTCAGCGGATGACAAGTTTCATCAGACAAGAGGTGGCGACACACGAGAAGCAGGCTTCTGTCGGACACTGCTGAATAAACACCAATGCTCGTTGATTTGTATGGTGACGTCACCTTTCGATGTAACTCTGCCACATGTATCAGTCATGAAAGTCATCCGATATGTGACTGATAGGAAACCACGCCCGATTCGGGCTACAGTACAACGATACAGTGGGAACCACACTTCAGTTGTGATGTGATTCTGCGCGTTCGTTGTATTATAGGCCTCTCATATCACTGGCTACGACTGATTCGAAGCGGATGTCCCGCTAGAGCATTCATGTCCGGGATCCTTGAGCATAGTGAAAAGTGATATGTTCTTTTGACTCTGAGTAGATTTATGTGACGCAAACGATGCTCGATATCAATTCGTTGATTACAATTGTCATCTTGATCAGATCGATAATGGATTCATCGACAACGATCTGATCTAATCCTTGGGCAGTACATGACCGCTGGGCACCTTGTCAGAACAGCAACATTACGTCGTTCGGATATTTTTGGCATCTTATAACTACCCATTGCGGTGCCCAAGCCCATCTTCCCCTCCGTCAATTTTAGACGATACAGCATGTCCCGGGTCTCAACTTATTGGATCCTCACATTATTGGATCTGCTCGTCTGCGGTTAGTCGTGCGGATCAGATTATGCCTTGAGTTAACATGGCGTTTGCTGTGTATACCCAAATCTGGCAATGGATTCAAGCACCTACCAGTTCCGCCTTTCGCGTATTGGCAGTACACGTCTGTTTCGTTTCCCGTATCGTCTGTACCTATCTCAGTTCTGATCATATCGTGACGGTATCACATTGCTTTTATTTCACTTCACAAAGTGCAACTCTGACAACCTGTATTACGTTTTTGTCTTGTTTCCAGAGGGCGAGGAGGAGTTTGAATGGCTGAAGCATATGGGTTTGGATTCGCTCGCCTCTCTCCCAGAGACGGCCTCCGAGGAGATGACCGAAGATTTCAGCATGCTCAATTCACTCTCAATTAAACAGGTTAGATATGTTCACGTATCATCTCTAGCACTCATGACTTGCCCCCTAAATAATGTTTGTAAACTCAGTAGATTTTTCCATAAGCCGAGACTAATCCGTAACACCCCGCTATTTCTACACCCCTTTCCGGTCCGACGGCAACCCCTCACTCTGCTCCCGTCTGCGTTCCCTCAGGCGGCGGTGGTGAAGCGCCGGGTGGCTACCCTCCGGGACACCCTGCGGCGGCGCAGCAAGGACAAGGGCCGGCATACAGACGTCCGCTCGCTGTTCCCCTCCGAGGCGGCCAGCGGCGACTCGCGGAGTCGCTCGGCCACGCCCGACTCGCTCGACTCGCTGTCGCCGCCCCGCACGCCGCCGGGCTCGTGCTCGCGCCGCCTCGAGGCCGGCTCGCCGCACAGCCAGGGCTACCACAGCAGCTCGAGAGGCTCGCTGGACCACCTGGAGAGAACCGAGGACGAGGGGAGGGACAGGTGGGTTCAGGGGAGGACGAGGGTGGGACAGGTAGGTTCAGGGGAGGATGAAGCGAGAGACGAGAAGGTAGCGATGAAGTGGCTTGAGGGAGAGAATATGAGAGAAGACTGTGAGGAGGCTAGCCTGTTGAAGGTTTCGATTGTTGCGTCATGTTCGTAAGAACAGACTGAATAGGTTGGCCGTTAGCAGAGGTCAAACTGGTGTTTGCTGTGCTATGCACGACCATGGATGGACTCTCACATCTTATTAGCTGATAACCCCACATCCTGCATCTCAAACCGAGCCCGTCTGACCATTGTTATGCTTTGCAGGACTCCTGAGTACCGGCACGTGCTGCGGATTCCCCTGGACAAGGTCCCTCCCGGCTCGTCTCCGCCCAAGTCGGACGCCACTGCCCCCCAGCAGAGACGCAACAGTCAAGATGCCGTGGACGCCAAGGCTTTAGCCAAGACGCGGGGCCTCTTCGAGACCAGCGGTCACTACAAGCCGAGCCGCAAGTCGGCACCGCCAGACTCCAACGGTGAGAGAGGAGACAGCATGAGGATGTTGGAATGAGGTCGGGGACAGTGACGGCTTCTATTTGGCGTTTGACGTAATATTCTTCCACCAAGTGACGTAGGCTGATCAATAAATGTCTTTGCTTTTTGGTCAGACATATTTTCTGAGTACCAACATTTACTGACCTACTAATTTTTCATGCGTGTTGACTGTTGCACATTTTCTGTTTCTTCTAATTCCTTAACAGTCCAAATTATGGCACTGACCTAATATCCCGTGTATTCTTTGAAACAAAACCATCAAACCAAATCCACTACCCCACCACTACAGCTGGTTAACCAGTAGCCATGTGTTTGGTGTGTCTTCGGCAGGCATCGAGGTTGTCTCGTACCACCCTCTGGGCTCGCTGCGTCACCACTCGGACCGTTCCGGACTGGGCGAGGTCGGTGACCTGCACATCCCGCGACCCAGGACCGGCTCAAAGTCCGACCCGGCCCGTCCGCGCGGCAGCGATGACCAGGTCAGTGGATTGGGACAGGGTGCAGTTTGTGGTAAATATGCACGATGAAATATGAAATTAAGGGAGTGTGTCGTAACGTTTTGAACTTACCAAACAACGTCCCAACTCCTGTTGGTGAGTAACTCGCTCGGTTTCTCTGACATCTTACTTCTTCCTCACTGCAGAGTCGGCTGGGACGCACGCACATTGACGATCTCAGCGAACGCGATGTTAAACGTGTCCAGAAGCTCGCGCTGATCGAGTTCACCGTGGTGTTCGACGAGCACAACCTCAGCTACAGCCGACGGAAGGCCAGGAAGCGGCGGCTGCGGGCTAGGCCGAGCGTCGCCGAGGGCGCCGTGTTCGGGTGCACGCTGACGACGCTGCTGGAACGTGACCGTCAGCGGCAGCCGGACACCGCAGTGCCGCTGCTTCTGGAGCGGGTCCTCACCCACCTGGAGCAGCGCGGCCTGCATGAGGAGGGCCTCCTGCGCGTGCCTGGTCACCAGCAGAAGGTGGACCAACTTCGCCGCACGGTCGACGAGCGGTTCTATAGCCGGCCCGGGGACGTGGACGAGGCTCTTCGCGCTTGTGGCGCCAACGATGTGGCAGCTCTCGTCAAGTTGTTCCTCCGCGAGCTGCCCGCTCCGCTGCTGACCCGGGAGCTGATGGGCGCGTTCCACCTGACAGACGCGCTGCCGGCGGACAGGCAGGTGGCGGCGCTGATGCTGCTGTGTCTCCAGCTGCCGGCCGCCAACCGGGCGATGCTGCGCCGGCTGCTCGACTTCCTGGCGGCCGTGGCAGCACGGGAGTCGACCAACAAGATGACGCTGGAGAACGTCGCCATGATCATGGCGCCCAACCTCATGTGGCCGGCTCAGAGGCGACAGAAGGACATCTCCGTGGAGGTAGGTTCGAATGTTGCTAAAAAGAAGTTTTGGAAAACTCGAAGAGCTCACATTTTTGTCTGCAGATCGTAGACATCCATTGTTGTTCCATCACGAAATGGATACCGTAGAAGTCTAATACATTGTCGATCTGTGCCTATCTGATCTACCCTTATCGTGTCAACAATATTCAATGCGCTGTACATTACCGCGACGCCGTAGCCGACCACAAACCCCATCACGTCATCGCCGCCCTGTCACGACCGTTCCCCGGCGCGGACAGATTGAGTACGCGGCGGTGACGGCTCGCGTGGTGAGAAACTTGATCCGGCACCGGGAGAGCCTCTGGGAGGTGCTCCCCGGCTTCGTCAGACAGGTGCGCAAGCAGTACGAGACGGAGCACCAGGTGAAGCTGAGAAAGGAGCCCAGCCGCCAGGTGAGCACACACAGACGCTGTGTGGTGGATCGAGGTAGATGATATGTTAAGGTGAACGCCGTGATGTTAAGACAGATTTTCAGGCTGATCAGGATTTTGCAATTTACTTCTGCCGATGAAAAGACTTTCCGAATCGAATGTTTGTAGCCAAGGTTCGGTTGGAACAATACTGGCTCTGGTTTACCGATAAGCTCTAACCCCATGCCTAAGGCTCGGTACTCACTGAACGAAAAGGAAACGTAACGTAAGGCAAACGTAAACACTTAATTTTCTTATTTTGTTTCCATCGCACCGTAATAGACAAATTTCATCTTAATACCATCCCTTCAACGTTGTCCCGATATCTGCTTGTGGCCTGCTTGTGGTTGTGGCTGTTTGGGGCCTGCTCAGTTTTGCAAACCTTACGTTTTGTCAACGTTTGCTCTGTGTTACGTTTACTTTTCGGCCAGTGAGTACCGGGCCTAAATATCTTCATTAAGAAGTGAGCACTTCAGGCTAAGCACTAAATGCAAAAAAATAGGCAAATGATTAAGGGCACTCTTTGACGTTGTTGTCACGAACGCCAGGTGAAAAAGTTTCTGCGAAAGAAAGAATCGCCGACCACGTCGAAAGTCGAGAACGAGAGGGACTTACAAGAATGCAAGATAAAGGTCACGGCGCCGCAGTTCGACAAGAACTGGGACGACGTCCTACTGAAGGACAACACCAGTGCCGGAGAAGTGGTAGCCAGGTAATGCAGGACTTCATACTTAGTCCCAGATAAAGCTAACAACGGTATCAGCCAGGGTTGGGTTAGCCACCTGCCAGAGACCATCATATATTCAGATACTACTCAGTGATTTCCCTTGCCGTATACCACGTATTTTTTACTTACGTCGCGCTGCATTCTGCGTTCTGCAGGTGTCTGCATCCACTGATGGTGATGTCGGAGCTGGCCGACCGTGTCCAGGGCCGGTGCGGCTCCTACCGACAGGGGGACGGGGTGCCCCCCGGCGGCAACACCGCCTGCCTCAAGGCAGCCCCCGGGCTCCCAAACATGCTCAGCTCACACTACCTGTACGAACACGGCGGCAATATAGGTAAGGAGGACTATAACACCCCATATAGGTATACATATAGGTATCCCGTTAGTTAGTATAGGTATCCAGTCAAAACGAGGGTACAAGACATAACGATCTTTATACGAACACTTCACTTTACTAAAGCTGCTCTACCAAAGTACACTGAAGTACACTGTCGTCTTTTCTGGTCGATTACCTTACCTATACACGCGTATGCCCTTGCGCAACCTCATAGTGATTCCAACGTGGAGATCTGTGAACGATCTGCCACCTATTTTAACGCGCACCGTGACCACTTCTGCCGGCAGGATACCGTCGGATTGAGCACAGCGCCACCATGCTCGACTGCTACCGTGTGAACCCGAACGGGCGCTGGGAGATCCACTGCTGCCACGGCAGCGACCTCTCATCCACCGTCGAAATTCTCGCAGAATAGCCACGTGGCAGTCACGTAGAGTTGGAGCTTGTGAGCCTGGCCAGGTGTCGGTGGTGTCATCTAGTGGCAAATTGTGAACTTGTGATATTGCCGGTAGGCGGCGGAATATGTAGGATTGTGATGATTGAGAATTGTGTCAATGGGAAGCGATGCTGGAGGGTAGGGGTAATGAGTGTGTATGAAGTGAAGTGATGTGGTTGGGGATTTTTGACACGCGTGAAGGAATGAGGCTGGAGGGTAACCGCGTAAGATGGGATGTATTGCTGCCATGTTTGGATCGTAACGTTTATGTGTAAAATGCGCAGTTGGGGGATCCCAGATGTATTTTAGGATTAAGGTGGGGCCACTATCCCACATAAATTGTGAAAGCAGTAGCTGTGATTAACGATATTTGATTGAGGCTCATTATGTTTTTGTGCAGACTGCCGACGTTGATATTGCTGTCAGCAAAATCGCCGATGCCACTTTTTACATACATGTTAAAATACCCGAAAAATCAAAATCTGGTATCACGAACTTTCAAGTTAACTAAATTTGCAAACGTCCTCCGGATATTCTGCTCGTCATCTGTCATTTGAATTATTCACGATGTTTGATGCTTCTATTTACGGAATCAAGAAGGTAAAATATTTACTGAAGTTCCACATCAATTAAGTCATTTTTTGGTGCAACAATCCTCAATGTTTAACACCTGTTCTTTAACATATGATTTCCTCAGAAGATGACGTTTGTTTCCTTGTGTCTACGCCATTAAAATGAATAGCTACGGTCGTCTGGCATGGTGAACAAGAGTGAAGATTTTAGGAGGATTTGCTACTTAATGCAGGGAGACACAACCGATAAATTAGTCGAACTGGAAACGCAGTGTAAGTAGTGACAATTTAGAAGCGTTACTTAGCAAAAATAAACTTGCCAATATCAGGATCATTTGTATGTCCTTGACTAACCCATTCTGGGAAGATCAATACCCAAATAGCATGCCCTCAATTAGAAACAGTTTATGACTAATCTGCACTACCAGCACAATTTGAATGAAATACCATTCGTTCCTTTACTTGCCAGGTGACTGAATGGATCAATGACTTAAATTCATCGGAAGTGTACGACGATATTTTGTTATATCTCCCACATAATGATTCATGTGGTGGTAACATTGTTATCCATCTTGTTTTCGCATAGCACCGCAGCGTGCCGATGCGGTAAACATGCTGTGAGAACGTACCATAAATATCGCACGACCGATCTGCCGTTCAGGCAGCATTCAGTCTTTCCGTACATATGTTTTAGGAGTCATCCTTTATATGCAGTGATGCACCGTACGAGATATTTAGCATGATGTTGTCAGTGCATTAAAAATGGCTGCCCTAATCCTGCTGACTCACTGGTTTCGTGTGATTTCGTGTGATTTTCGTATTCTTCCGTATGTGAAATACAGACCTCTGCCTCACGATTTTTTCGGATTAACTCCGTGTTCAAACACGAACAAAGTAGGGGAATGTGGGTAAAGCCGGCTAGGTAAGCAAAGACGTTACGTATTTTAATCTCAGCCAGAATCTACAAATGTGTCCAAAGGGTAGCGTCTTGTTACAGCTTTGATTCGGATGAGTTTTATCTAGGACCAAAATAAATCAGTGATACGACACCGAAGAAACCAAAACATGTTTTGCCCCATTTGATTAAAACACTTTTTATTTACCAAAGTGTTTTACCTATTACATGTAATTGTTCTCAACTATTATTGTTATCCTTTTGTTCAATTATTTATGAACAAAAGGATAATGAAAGGACTTATGAACACCTTTTGATTGACGATACTGATGATAACATTTTATTATTTATATTTTCATGTTTAACATCATTAGAAATAATTATTGATACTAAGCAAATAAAAATGTTATACAAATGCGACAAAAAATACCAAAGCAAATATTGGGGCCAAGTGGATCAGTACCAGGTAACTTGCAGACCCGGGGGTCATGCTTTGCCCTATTTCAAAGTTTGATATTCGGAAGATAATTTCAGACACCCCGAAAACAGCCATTGTTCGTCACCGACACATTTACACCCATACAATTGTATTTTCAAAACACTGATGCTATTTTGTATTTAGGCACAAACATCGTGTTAATTTCAGCGTTTCCATTACACTAAATTTAGAAGAGAAATGGAAAATACCGCATTTTTGGTTGTACAGCGGAAACGCACGCCCCGATAGCCCAGCCGCCGCGGCCAGAAGTGCGTCAATATAATGTACTATTAGTGAGGATACTTGCACGTGGATGGCAGCACTCATTAACACACGCTCTGGAGGGGGGTCTCAGAAGTTAGCGCACTGGAGGGGGGGGGGGCAGAATCTGTCCCCTCCCCTACGATCTCAGCTCCTATGGAAATAACGAAATTTAAGGGATACGAGCGGGGGTATCAATAACTCTATTATGTGCGATTTGTTTGTCTCTAGGTCAATATCTCTAATGTCAAATGAGGTCAAATTGGCAAAATATCCCCAAATTAAGGCCTAAACATCTGACCTCCATATATTTTGCTGTAGTTTAGAAACTATTATACCTGGTGAGAAACGGAAAAAGCAATCGAAAGCTCTTTAATTTTCCTATCGCAATATTCTCGTCAGAGTTGAGGTCAGGTCAATAGTTTAGGCTACAGAGGTCATCAAAGGTCAACGACCTTTTTCTAAAAACAAAAAAAATGTTGTTCAGAAATCATGTTTGACCGAATAAGGATAGGATAATAATTTTGAGACC
>JARFNZ010099270.1:1005-12970 GCA_031763405.1 Balanus nubilus | reverse complement strand
CGGCGCCATTTCCCTATGGTAGACCAATGCAGCAAAGCACCTTGATTCGGCTCGTGGCCAGATTCTGGGCACTACGGTGTGTGTTATCCAGCTCTCTCTCTTATCAGTTTCCAGGAAAGCCGGTGAAACCGAAGGTGGAAAATTGTCGAAATGCCACGTGTTAGAAATGGGAACTAAACACGGCCGGTTCTTGAGAGAAAACCATAGGCAAATGCGGTTTTGATTTCAATTTCACCTTATATTCTATCTTGGCGGCGATGGCAAGGTGGCAACAAGTGGCGGTGGTGGCAGCATCACACAAGCACAAGCCGACAAGGTGACGTCGCAACTGGCGGACAACAAAATGGAATAACAAAACGAAATCGGTTCGGTGGCGGTGATGCAACGGAATATGTGGGAAAGATTCAGGAGGAATAACCAAATGGAGGTAACTTTTACCGGCAGGAAAGAAACGCTACAGTATAACATGGGAACAGTAAAGCAAAATAAGAGACAACTCAGCATCAGAGGTGCTTTTCCACCGGCGGCGGCTTCGCTTCAGACGGAGTGAGGGACTTTTTTATTCGCCAATTTACCCAGATTCCCAGTTATTATAGCTTCAAATACTGTATATTCGTAGGATATGGTTAAACATGGTTTATTTTTTCCCATTTGAGTGGTGCCTTTGGCATGTATGGGGTGCACGTTTGTGCTCAGGGATGCTCGCGCACCCTAACGCCCCTAATTCTGCACTTATGTATGGGACGTTCATAATAATATATGTATGGGACGAGACGTACTTCAACAATTTATTGCTGCCTCTTCTCAACCTACTCAACGTGTAATGAACATAGATGACAAGGCATGCATTAAGTAGCATTTAGCTATACGGGAAGGGCCATCACTTGGTATGTCACGTTGTGGTTATGTAAACCTGTTTAGCCTACCACCCGCATACGCCGTAATCCAGAATTACCAATACATACCGCAATGTAGTGTTGTTTTTTGTTAACTAGCCTTCAAATAAGACGATTGTCATGAGGAATAGGTAATTAGCATATTTGATACGAGGGTCGATTTGGTCTATAAGTTGGAATAAATTTAGATAGAATCGGAAGAGCAAACTCCAGATACGAACACGAAACTTGTCCTTCTAGATTGGATAAAATGGCGGATCCGGACCCAAAACCTAAGGTGGGTGCCTCTCACGCCTATTGATATTGACATTAGATACTTGATCTATCTTGCCTGAGTTGGCATTTCGGTCAACGTATAGTTCGTTACTGCATTACCTAAGTTAGTTACATTGCATATTCACAGAATCAGAGAACAGCCTCAGTCCTCCCGGTCCGAGTACAGTGTGTGACAAAGTGGAAGTGCTATGAGTATCTCAGTGATCCCTGTCACAGCTCAGTGACATTTCAGCAACATCCCAGTAAAATCTAGGACACTGCAGTAACATTAGGTGGCATCCCAGTGACTTTCTAGTGACAGCCGACAGACATCTCACCGACATCCCACCAACATCCTACCAACATCCCACCAGCATCCCACCAACATCCCACCGACATCCCAGCTCCTTCTAGGTACCATTTTCGGCGCTCTGTCGGCGATTTCCAGCGACATGGGGCCCTTTGGCGTTCGTTGTGCGCCCCGGCAGAATGTCTCACAGGAGATGAGCTCTCCTTCGGCCCACAACGGTCGGCGATTCACTGCTATCACCACCGCGGAGCGTCGGTACGTCGGTGTCCTGCCAGTCGGTCCGGACCTCATGCAAGCGGGGAGACAGGCATCGATCATTCTTCTCAAGGCTTTATCCAATACAATTATACATACAAAATTAATATCTATACAAGGCATACAAGACAAGACAATGCATGGCTGGACAAGACAGGACAAGACAGGCAAGACTCCAGATAAACTTTAAATTTACATTAAAGTTTTTCAACTTAGAATAGGTATGTAAAATTCATCAATTTTACATCGTCGTACCCGATCAATTAAAAATGTACATGAAACACAATGATAAGATAGATGTAGGTATTTATCTGTTTAAGAAGTGTAACCATTTCATGAGGAAATTTATCCGAAATTGCTTGTGTCTGTATTAGGTGTAACTTATGAAGATTTAGAAATATGTTCGAAATACCGCCCCCTCAAACTGTTTATTACCATAAATATGTAGTCGCCTTCTTACAGGAAGTGTGTCTACTGTTTCCGATTGCCAAAAATATTTTATTATGATAGCTTCCTACTTGTCTGATGGTGGGTCACGGCACATCTGGCCTCCTCGGAGCCGGGACTGTAATAGCCGCCGTTACTGGTGCCGTCCCGGCTGGGCCGGACGGGCCGCACAATCAATAATGAACGCAGTTCTGTAGGTCTGTGGCTGACGTTAACGAGCTGGCATATTTGTATCGATATCTCAGTGTTATCAATTAATAATGCTAGTATTGAAGGCCGTCTGGAGAAAACCTGATACATTTGGCCTCCTAAACCAATGCTGGAGGGCTCTGAATTTCTCAGCAACTATAAGAGTTGTTTTGTGGAGAAATGAAGGTATGTCTAAATTCAGAAAAAAATATGATCTTTGATTTCGTGTCAACAACTCCACCTGACCTGACGTCAGTAGACACACTCCCTTTGAGCTTGGGAGGACTGAGGCTGCGACCGAGATCACCTGCCGACGGGAGGCGCGTCGCGGCGGCCATGACGCAACTGTGACAGATACAGCGCTTTTGTGGCCGGTGGAACGTAATTGCGGCGGAGATGGCGTATTGACGGCGGATGAGGCGCATTTGCGGCCATCAACGATCCCGTCGAGATTCTGTGATATGCATTCAGGCGCCTGTCACCCAACGTAATACGTTTATTGCTTCTTGGGAAGGCGTTCGTATTAAGTTATACTCAACTGAATTTATTTCACGGGAGGCTATCGCGTAGTGCATGCTATCGCGTAGGCTATCGTGTATGCATTGTGCTTCAAGGCGTGATGTATTGCTTACGTCCTGGGAAGATATCGATACGTCGCACCCCGTAGTACTAAGGCCTTGGTCGTACCTAGAGGGAAATGTATAAGACATCAGAATTCGTGTTCGTGTTTTGACATTTGACATTATGTTCCTTCGCCTATGTTTATTTATTTTACATGCATTTGTCTACCTGTTCAACAACATATTACTGATTACAATTTTTAACATTCAAAATGCAAAAGAAAGAAAGAAGGAGACAATTAGCAAACGACAATCACCCAACAAGAAGCACCGAAGCAGCAGTCCCGCCACGTCCTCCAGCTTTGTGTCCCGATCCTGGTCGACTCGGTCCGCTGACCAGTTCAGGCTCTTCTCAGGGAGGGCTGTTATATAGGGCCCACTCACGCCGTACGAAGGACGTCCCACGCCAGTGAAGGACCCTTCTGAAGGATGGAAAGGCCTCTCGGGACTAACGAGGATCCTGTTTGCCATACAATGCCGATTTTTTTAAGTTGCACTAGCTACTGGTCGAGTAACCGCGATTGACATACGTCAGCTCATATTTCCGTGAGTGGTAACATTTCCAGATTCCCTCCACGGCGCGTGTCAGGCTCCGTCCTCACTGAGCGATTAGTACCTAAACATAGCGTAAAGCAAACGTAGGCACTCGTTTGCCTTATTTTGTTTTACTTGCACCGTAATAAAAAAAAATCAGCTTATTACCTTCCCTCCAACGTTGTTTCGATATTTGTTTGTGGCCTTCTCCATTTTGCAAACCTTACGTTTTGTCTACATTTGCTCAACGTTACGTTTACTTTTCGCCCAGTGATCCCGCTTCAGAAACTAGAATGCTATGCACTGTGCCAAATGAAAATTCAATGCATGTTGCATTGTAAGAGGCCCGTGCAGACATGTGCATTCCAGTCAGTCTGGTGTTTGTCCTTCCTTGATGGGCATGGCTGGGTCTTGACATGGATCAATGCACGTGGTCCACTGTCGCGGACATAAACAAGCACACAACAGCTATCAATGACTTCGGAAAGTCTGGCTCGGGCGCCATAGCCATTGGTAGCACGAAACCTATTTTTGTACGGGAAGTAACGAAGTTCGCTATTGTGTATTCATGAGACCATTGCATATTGATGACCAGAGATGATAACCGTACCTTTCACATTGCAGAAAAGCAAGATAAAACCTGCATTAAACCCTCTAGTGTTGGATTCGTGCCCGGCGGCAGTGATCTACGGCGACATCGTGTCCACATAGGGACAATTTTCGTCACATGGTTTAATCAAGTTACATACCTAAGTATCGTAAAATGGAGCCTTCAAATATCTCATTTCCTGTGGAGGAAAACACTGCAGTCGGGAAGTGGAGCGAGGGAAGAAAAGAGGAGGTAGAAGTAGGAGGGTAGAACAAAGCTTATTCTCTCACGTCAGGGAAAGTTTGGGGTTCCTATATGAAATAAGTACCTACGCTGGACGTCAATACATACTAGTGGTAATATCACGTAATTGTTGCGTTTACACACGGTGCCAATTAGGCCGGGGTGCTGGCCTTGAGGATGGCCTTGGGGATGACCATCGGGGGATGACCATCGGGGGATGACCATCGGGGGATGACCATCGGGGGATGACCATCGGGGGATGACCATCGGGGATGGCCATCGGGGGATAACCATCGGGGGATGACCATCGGGGGATGACCATCGGGGGATGTCCATCGGGGGATGACTATCAGGGGATGACCATCGGGGTATGACAATCAGGGACGACCGTCGGGGGATGACCATCTGGGGATGACCATCGGCGGATGACCATCGGGGGATGACCATCGGGGGATGACCATCAGGGATGACCATCGGGGGATGGCCATAGGGGATGACCATTGGGGGATGACCATCGATGGGTGACCTCGGGGATGGCCATCGTCGAGGCCTCTGGCTGAACGGCCCTTGCCCTTGAACGGCGAGGTGTGGTGATGCCTTGGATTTCATTACAATTGCACGTCATTTTTGGTTGTGGTATTTGTATGGATTTCTGCCTTTTGATTATTTAAGCGCTCTTACCAACCTTTATCATGCTTACCAGGGAACATGTGATCCTCTTGTTACTAGCTTTATGCTGTGATGGATTTTTGTTTCCTGACAAAGGATGCAATATTGAACAATATTTACCTTCCTCCGGTGCTGGTTATTTGATCTGGCGCTAGGAAATGTCGTTAACGGCGCAAACAAGAGCCGTATCGCGTAGCGGAAATGAGGTATTAATGTAAGGAGACTGTTAACTGTGTTTCTGCAGCATCATATTCGCACTATTTGGCTGGGCTTCTTGGAAATCTGGACAAGGATGCTGACTACTTGAAAATCTAGATAAGGTTGTTTATAGATAAAGAAGCCAATTAAGTTATGTGATACCCTGAATATTTTATGACTGCCAAATTGGTTCCTTTCCGGCATACCTATTATAGAACCTGAATTGCATCATTTGGTGTGTACAGGAGTAGTCAATAGTCGTCCCACTTACCAACATTCCAATCTCCGGACAATGTGATTGGCACGTTTGATTTTATATAAAACACAGACGGCAAAGTTGCAGTGCATACAGGAGCATCACCAAACATAAACAGCAAAAGAAATAGCAACTAGTTTTTTGGCAAATATGTGTTCTTTGATATTAATATCTTATTCAGGCTTCAGCCCATTGTCATTTCTGAGATCGATGTTCCTTTTTACTTAGGATTTGCGCAAATCTTATATTTGAGTTGATTTCACGCTCTAAATTGTTGGTTTGTTTAACTGTAATTAAAATATCCATTTCCCATCGACTTTAAACTATTTCATTCAAAGATTCAATATCGTGTTGACAGATGGGTGACGGGTTCTGTCATATCGTGTTGACAGATGTGTGACGTTTTCTGTCATATCGTGTTGACAGATGTGTGACGGTTTCTGTCATATCGTGTTGACAGATGTGTGACGGCTTCTGTCATATAGTGTTGACAGATTTGTGACGGTTTCTGTCATATCGTATTGACAGATGCCTGACGGCGTCAGCGGCGGTGTCACCGCCATGGCGTCATCCCTCAATGATGAACTGGAGGGCAGAGTACTCGACGTCTGCAGGGAAATGGCCGAGAAGGTGGGTCTGACGTTCTCTAGTGGATGTTATGCCTTGTGCGGCTACAGTTCGCGGCTAGCAATGGCAGAAGTGGTGAAAAAAGAAACAACATGTGTAGTTGTGTAAAGGCAGGCTGCATTAGAGTATATTGTCCATGTAATATTTAGAAGCCTTTTAACGCTGTTATGCCTTTATATCGATCGGGCATTCATCAATCGGAAGTTTTGCTTCCCTTTCTCGGCAGTTCTTTTCAACGCCTGAAGTGTGCCTTCTTCGTGGCAGAGATACTAACAATTTTGTTTCATTCGTTCAGTATTTTGTTCCAGCATTGTTTGTGGTCAAGGCCGTTTTGTGGTGATGTTCTGGCTTCCCCTGTCGTGGCAGGTGGTACAAGAAATGTGGTGAATTATAGTCGCGTGAATTCTCGGAATGTGTTGTGGAACTGGTTTGCGGCGTTTTCGCTTCGCGGGAAGAGCCTAAGCTGTCAACATTTTTGCCAGGTTATGTTTTAGTCAAATTTAATCTGTTGGAAAAAGTATACGAAAACCTGCGGGAATGGTTATAGAACGTCTGAATTTTTCCTGAAAAAGCAGAACGCGGTGACCAGTTGCCGTACTCATTGAAAGCTCGTGAATAATGCAGCTCCGGCCTCCGATGACATGTATTCATCTGACTCGACTGCGTGACGGCTTGATGAAAGAAGTTCGCGACTTATAGACAGTTATTTGTCTTTGTATTTGGATTTGTGATGCCCGGTAATTTATTTCAAGCAAATGAATGCGAAGTTACCAGGTGAACTATGTCCTCACTGTTCTTGCCTTGATCCATGTGGAGCTACCAGTTAGGTTATCATGCATGCCAATAAATAGGTATCCATGAGCTCACCAATGGGGTACGGGAGGTGCGTTCCCCACATTTTCGGAATTTAATACTACTTCTACCAACGTTACATGGAAACAATCGACTTAAACATCCTTGCATTCCTTCGACCTCAGGATGGTGGCGGCACCCTTGCTAATACTCAGCATTTCTCCACCGCTGGTAACCTGTATTTTCTGACTGAGTAACGTGTCCCTTTTCTCCCGGTGTGACACGTCTCCTGTCTCGTCAGATGCGTCCGGACTTGAAGCGTCACATCTTCCACCTGGCCTGGTCTCCGGACAGCCTGCCCACCGACGAGGCCATCTGTCCCCTGATGGCCTTCCTCGACCACAGTCTGGTAAGGACTGAGGAACTACAGAGAGACATCCGTTAGCGTATAACAGCCTGACGAAACGGCCAGCAGGGTCGTGCGAACAGATCTTATACCTGTCTGCGCCATGTTGTCTTAAAGGCGTTTACCGTAAGTTCAAATCCTTCGCAGTGTGTAGTTAGGTATATGTGACATTGTTGTTCTGTTGACAGGACACTTGATGACATGGCATGTTTGTAGATCGCGGGAGCGTTGACAGCTGTACTCGGGTCTTCCTCCTCAGGTTGGTCTTCACGCTGACCTGATGAAGAAGAACTTTGACCGCGCCCTGCTGCAGATCTGGCTGGTTACCATCTCAGAGCTCAAGTCTCAGGCCGACTCCATCTCTGACGTGAGTCCAGAGAGCGTTGGCTCGAAAGGCTGTGGGGATGGAATTGTTATTTTACCTTACAATGACCTTGCAGTGTTGAATTTCGTTTTGCTTCATGATGAGGTCAGGTCAAATAAAGGCGGTCCTGTGAGACTGTCTTTCCTGAAGATGTTATGAGCCCAGCTGGCCGTTGGAACGTGTGATGGCTCGCGTCATACAAAACACAGTTTCCTGATTTCTCAAAGGACATCAGTTTACTTTCACTTAACCAGTGTAATATTTGTAGTTCTCACCACCGAATGCCCATTGCTGCCATGTTTCCAGAAATATTTCAAGGTCGACACCTCCCTTTAACATACTCTGCGCTCTAATCATGACAAGGCCCACTTTGTACGCCCGCCTGTGAGATCCTCTTGGGATCCGATCCTGCGCCGCTGCATGGCCTGACCTCTCACGTTCACGTGACCTTCTTTGCACTCGGCGCAGGACAAGTCCCCGACTTTTTACGGCCGCCTCTGTGAGGCTCTGGAGATTCTGCGTCGTTTCTTCCACGCCGACGGACAGGGAGTCCCTCTGGACACTCTCAAGGGAGAACTATTTGACGATACACTTCGCAGTTTGAAGGTGGGTACAACGATGTGTTGCTGCGCAGGTGCTCGTCGCTGTTGCCGCAGTGATGAGAGTGGAAAAGGTTGGTGCGCCTTTACAGCTGCCTAGTTGCATGTTATGAAACCAACACAGAAAAGCTCTGCTTTCAATATAATTAGGAAAAAGGATTCGTGGAGCCGCCGATTTCGGGGGTCATATGGTGCATACTGCATTGTGATTCTGTTGTATTTGTTGGTGCACATGGTATAAATTATTATTGACGTTTTCCAAAATTTTCGGGAAACACATTTTCAGGGCGCGCTTAATATGTAAAACACAGTAAGCCATACTGGGGCTGGGGTGCATAAACTCACAACTCGCACGAGGGAGTGCACGCAGGAGAACAACTCGCACTCCCTCATGTGGCGCCGTTTTAACAGTATTTGATTACCCCGTGTTTCCTATCGGTCCGAATTGTTTACCATCGTTGGGATCGAGAGGGTCCTACATGCACTACTGATCTAACAGTATCACTCTTTCCAGATGAACAGCTTTCCCAAAGAGAAACCACCGGTAAAATTGTACCCGTGCTGGGAATCGAACCCACGTTTATTCGTCTTCCGCCTTTCTAACAGTCCGTTCCCTTCCCAGCTGAACAGCCTGTCGACGGAGGAGCTGATGGCGATGTTCCACACGGAGCGTCTCCAGGAGCAGGAGACACAGGAGACCACAGAGTTCGGCACCCTCTCCGTGAGGGTCTACTTCCACCATGACTCGCTCTCGGTGGAGATTCTCAGCGCCAAGAACGTCATTCCACTCGACCCCAATGGTGAGCAGGCAGAGAGGATGCAAGTGGCTAGAAAGGTGAGGTGGCTCGGGTTGTGGGTTCGAATCCAGTCTCGGGAAGGTTGTTTGATTCGCTAGGTAATAGGTGCAGTATTTGGCAGACAACGTTACAATCGGTTATCAAATGGACAACCTCCACCTTTGCTGACGTGATTTGCATTCTGTCCTTACTTGTCGGATCATATCGATTTACGAGACTGTCCATTAATCAAACATTTATATTTATATGAATTTCATTATATGTATTGTCATACCTTGTGTTTATTTATCAAATAGACGACCTACGCCGTTGCCAACATTATTTGCATTCGGTCTTTTTTCATCGGATCATATAAATTTACGAGACTCTTCATTTATCAAACAATTATATTCATATATATAAGTATCATTATATTTATTTTTATGCATAATGTATGGCTTTCCACTTGCTCTGCATCCACGTCACTCTATGGATTTTATGTATTCATTGATAGTTCAGCTACATTATATAAGCTTTTTGTCGATTTTTAAAACAACTGTTATTTCTTGATCTGCCGCAATGGGTTTTTTCATGTTAACCAATGCAGCTACTTCACTGCTGAACAATTATTCAGTTCGAATGCCCATTTTATTATTATTTTACAGACATGCTCGTGCATGAATATTTAGCGGAATCGATTCCGATTCCATATTCCATATATCAAACTAATTTGAGCTGATTCCGATTCCGATTCCAATTAATATTTCAGCAGGGAAGCCGATCCCGAATCCGATTCCTGTGCACCTAACAATTGGAGATAAAAAAATAATAGCCTAGGTTTGGTTTAGCACCGCATGTCAAAAGCAGCGGGTTTCCTTCCTTCCAAAAATTTGAATCCATGAGTACATATAGTAACGATAACGAAAATCACATACAATCAATATCACATTATTCCTATTCTAATTTTATAATTATCGATAACTGATCAGTGATCGACTCCACCTGATCTGATTCTGATTATTCTGGTACTCCAGAGAAATCTAATCCGATTCCGATTCCAGTACAAGCGTTGTCGATTCGGGATTCGGATTTGGTTTCACTGGAATCAAGCACAAGCCTGATAGCAAGTACCCATTGCTTCCGCTAGTAGGGTTTTATGAATCAAATCAAATTGTCTCATTCACGTATCTCATTAACGTATACTATTCACGTCGTTTGAAGAATTACGTCTGTCTGCTCAAGTATCATCCACTGAACATTGTACGAAGATGACTGATGACCTTTGCGACTCAGACAGTCACATATTACAGGACTAGCTGGTCCATTGGTAGAACTCATCCTAACAATTCTAACAACTCCACATCCTAACAACTCCAGGGGTGTTGGACCCTTCTTGCTTCAGGGTAAACCGACCTGTTCAACGTCAGCATTGTTATGACTTTACGTTCAGTTGCTCTTCAGCTATCGTTATTCTGGGGAATAAGTAAACGCATATATGAGATCCGGACGCCGTAGTGGAGAGTCTCGAACCCAGGACCTTTCGGTCGCGATGCAAACACCTTTTCAACTACACCACGACCGACGCCAATGTCAACATGAACACGTCCTGTTTCTTATAGGTCTGAGCGATCCGTTCGTGATAATCGAGCTCCTACCGAGGCAGATATTCGCCTCCTGTGTGGAGCAGCAAACCGTCGTACACAAGCGCACGCTCAACCCCGTCTTCGACGAGTGCTTTGAATAGTAAGTCTTCGGGCTCGCGGGTTCGATTCCCGTCATGGGAATTGCGTTTCCTGATCGGTGCCCGTGATGTTGCTATGTCCTGGGACTATGGGAGTGGCGTGCTGCGGCTATAGGTCATCGGAGGTGATGGGTTTCCGTTTGGCACGTCCACGCGCGTGCCGAAGTTTGATTTCCCAGATGTGGGCTGATCTCAAAATAGGGAACCCATGGGATGTCGGTAGCGATAGGTGTTCAAAGAATCCATTACTCGCTACTTTCTGGTCAAAGATTACGGTGTATGTATGGCACGCTTCTGCGCGAAAAGCTCCGAGCTAGGGCAGATTAAAGCGCTGCGTTCTTTCATTTAGAGTTCTGTCACTATGGAGGCATCCCTGTTCAAACACTGTAAAATGAACATCCAATTTCATAAGAGTGAAACGTGCTTCAATCGTTATATGTTTTGCAATAGCACCGCAAGCACTCGACGTGCTGTTGCAAAGTAGTACGCATTTTATAAGTGACTAGTGTGAATTCGATAAGCGGGAGAAACAACAGACAAAACGCTGCATTTATTCAGCCATGCGCCCTTCAGATACTCTAGAAACATCAGAAACTCCCAATAAAGCAAGCACCTATGTCGATTTGTTATCGCTTCAAGAATCGGCAGCCAATTGGTCTCGTCTTCCATCTTGGTATCGCTTCAGGCACACGGTGATGTTTTTCGCTCGTATCAGTCTCGCTGAAAACTGATGCTCCTGCTGTTTTAAGTTGCGACTAGCTTGTTTTTACTGCCTCTTTCGGTGGCTCCTATTCCCTAGGGAATCGGCCGTGCTCCACATCGCAAATTGGCTGCACCGCAGTCCGTAATTTCTTCCGTAAAAGTGGTAAAGGAGATTCGCTTTGCCGTGTTTTGTATAGCCGCGGTTTTCAGTGGAGCAAGGCTTTCAAGTTCCGGCTCACAAGAACGGCCGACGCATATTGACTTTAATTCCTGTCCCTAGATGACACTAGAAGTAAACGCCTGAGGTTATTCTGAATCGCATTACTTCACGTCAACTTTCATTTCTGTCCCTAGATGGCACTAGTTGTAAACGCCTGGAGTTATGCTGTGCCGCATATCATCAGACCGAGACGTTTGCGCAACGCTGGAAGAAGTTGCGACTTGGAGTAATTAAAATCGTCAGAATGGGATAGGGATAACCTAACTATGTGAACCAC
>JARFNZ010099160.1:0-12976 GCA_031763405.1 Balanus nubilus | reverse complement strand
AACATCGCTTAATTCGACCCCCCAGGTACCGCGCGAAATTTGATTCAAATTACAAATAATGGGTACCGCTGAACAGATAAATGTCTCAAGATTATAATGAGGTGCGTTCTGGCTGTGCTGTTAATAGGTATCTTATCCATACCGTCAAAGTAAGTGAAAAAACGTCAATTTTCCAATGGCAGAGCAGTAACCGAAAAGCGGCTATTTCATGCCTTGGCCAGATCTTGGGCGCTACACTATACATATACCTCCACTCCCACCTCCACTTCCACCTCCATATCCAACTCCACCACCGCTGCCAGTGCGGCCAATGACCGGCACCCGTGTCGTCCCGCAGATCTACCGTTTGTTTGTATCTCGCTGGGAACCGTCCCACCTGTCCCTGAGCACTCTGGCGGAGTGGCCGCAACTTCTCTCTCCGCTCATTTTAAACCGGAGGCGTTGTCGAGCGGTTGACGACAGTTATCGCGGTCCCCAGGGAGCAATGCGGGAACTATTATCTCGTAGTTTCCGTGCACTTGGGTGTACTTACATTACGCCTGGATGAGATGCACTGGGTCGTCTGCTGGTACGTTACTGACCTGGCTCAGCTTCTGTCTTCTGACAACTGGCAGTTGTGGCCTGACTTGTCGGAGACATCAGGTGTCGGATGTTTTCCAGCCCGGTGGGACATCATCTCGACATCCATGATCTGACCTGAACCTGTTGCCCCGTTCCGTGTCTCTGGCTGACGGCTGTTTTCTAGGCTGACCTGAACTGACCAGACCTGACCTGGCAAGCTCGACTCTTCTTGTTTATGACAACAAATGATTGTTGTGAATGATCTGACGATCTCTTTCCACTCGTAAATGATGACAAGCGACGGTTTTGACCTGGCCTGACCTGTTGTGGCCTGACGTCTCACTCCACCCGTTTCGTCACTAGGTAACTATGTCCTGTCGGTGACCTGACCCGAGCCAACCCCGTCTTCGACAGGGACACGGCCGGTCAGGAGCGGTTTCGCACCATCACCACCGCCTACTACCGCGGCGCCATGGGCATCCTGCTCGTCTACGACATCACCAGTGACAAGTCCTTCGACAACATCAAAAACTGGATCAGAAACATCGAGGAGCACGCCTCGGCGGACGTCGAGAAGATGATCCTTGGGAACAAGTGTGACATGAACGAGAAGCGCCAGGTGAGAGTAAGGCGGGGACTGGTCCAGAGGGATGAGTGGCGCCAGGTGAGAGTAAGGCGGGGACTGGTCCGGAGGGAGGAGTGGCGCCACCCAGATCTGCTCCTTCCTGGAGATGGTAGACCGAATATCGTCGGAGCTGGCTATCAAGGAGTGGAGCGGAGGAGAGGCTATTAAGTAGTGGGGGAGGGTACTATCAAGGAGTGGGGTCACTTATGGACGCCGTATAACCTGAGCAGTCGTGGCGTCACGAGATCCCCAAGATACAGTTGGCGTCGGTCTGTCGAGGAGGAGGCTGATCACCAGGCGGGTCTGATTGTCAACTAGGGGAGGTGACTAGTGGGACGACAGACGGTTGGGCCGAGGGAGGGAGGAAGGGGACAGTACTCACCATCAGGCGGGTCTGAGTGTCAACTAGGGGAGGTGACTAGTGGGACGACAGACGGTTGGGCCGAAGGAGGGAGGGTGCAGGGCTCACCATCAGGTGGGTCTGATTGTCAACCAGGGGAGGTGACTGGTGGGACGACAGACGGTTGGGCCGAGGGAGGGAGGGGACAGGTGGCGGGGAGGTGGGGAAATCGTGTGACAGAGTCTGGCGAGGAGAGGGGGGGGGGGAGGGGAGGGGAGGGGAGGTGACAGGTGGGTGCCTGTCGAGCGTGCCATGTTTCTTTCTCAGTTTCCCAGGATCCTATGGGACCTATGAGAATGTTGCGTGCGAGGTGTTTTGACAGGACCAGCGCCGTCTGCCAGTGGGGCGTTGAGCAGGGGAGTTGTGACTTCTGGTTGGGTGTAGAGAGGACATATCGGCAACTTACTGCATAGTTTTGGAACATACGTTTCATGTTAAAACGCCTGCTCCCTGCAATTATCGGGGAACCGCAGATTTTAAGACCCGCAAAGCTTATGCCATTTTTAGCGCATGATTCCCAAATCTGTTTTATTCATGTAGCATGTTTTGCCTTTTTCCCCACCAGCTGTAATTGCCAATGTTTCTTTAGTGGCCTCAACTTACGTAATTAGCCCCACGAGGAGGGCGACGTCCAAACTACGCCATGCAAACCAGCTTATACTAAATGCATCCGTCCAGTGGCCACATGATTCAAGAATGCTGGATTCATATCCGGCGGGCCTCGTGCGTTGCGGAGAGGCGACATCCCGCCGCGATTATCTAACCCCTCCGGATATGACCTGCGTCCTCCACTGACCCGTGGGTCCCGGTGCTCACACGTCGCTCCGTCCCCGTACGTCAGGTGTCCAGGGAACGCGGCGAACAGCTGGCCAACGAGTACGGCATCAAGTTTCTCGAGACGTCAGCCAAGTCATCCATCAACGTGGAGGAGGCCTTCTTCACACTGGCACGCGACATTAAGGCCAAGATGGAGAAAAAGCTGGTGAGTGTGCGCCGGAATTCACGTGCAGCTGATTTTTATGGTTGGTGATTGGTCTGTTATTTATGGTCTTGGCTTTGTCAGTTTATAGCGGAAGTGCACTTGTGCATTTCGTAAAGTGTCGCCTCCTTAACCTTAGGTCATCATCATCATTATTATTATCGCCGCCACACTGGTCTGCGTCACTCTATGTACGTAGGATTTTGGTGGGGAATTTGGCATTATTTTCAACTGTTAACGACGGACCTGCAGCACTGGCGGATCCAGAACGAGGGCTTGGGGGTAAATTTCAAAAAGTTTCACCAAATTTGAAAAACTCATCGGATTTTGCTTCCTTGTGCCCTATGAGACAGTTTAAAACAAACATGCCTTAGTAAAAGTTCATTAGATTTCCTTCTAAATAAGACAATGTGTCAAATTTCGCCGGTTTCAGACGATTTTTTTGTTTTTGGAGGGGGCTATGTGATCCGCTAGTGACCTGCAGTCCTCAAAGTCTTTCACGCTGCAGTCTACGTGACCGCTGCCAAGACGATAGTCTGTTTTTGGTATCCTCTACCATCACTCAAAAATGTCTGTGCTAATGGGCACGAAATTTATTGAAGGTTTGCTTTTAAAAACATTGTAGGTACATGTTATTCGTTAGAAACGAATTCAGTGAGACCGGAAACGTCTGTCTATTCACTTCAATTATCCAGTATGTTCCCTAGATGCGTAAAGCCAGCTTCCTTCACTAAATCTTTTGAAGCCATCCTGTTATTATCCGGAGCCCGTATGTAGGCGCCTAACTCAGTGATTTTAATTCGCGGGATTTAATCCTCCCTCGTTGGCGGCCCGGAGGCGTATGTCACCGCACCGCAGTGTAGCTGATTTATCTCATTAGTCGCGAGCCGTAACTAGGCTGGCAGGCGGCCGGGCTCTCGCTGAATGGCACATGTTTTCCCATTAAGGCCACTCCGGCCATTCAAGCCGAGCTTATTAGGGTGCGTTGAGTTTATTGTGGCGGAGCACAGAATTGGCTGTGAGACTGTGCTAGCTGGAAGGATCTGTCTCAGTTAAACATCGGTTGGCGGCTTACTGCGGAATGGGATAGAGGGCATCTGTTGATTCCGTCCAGTGAAGCTGAAATAATGGCTCTATTGGTTCCATCCCTTGAATTTCACTGTGGAAGGCATCTGGTGCTTCTATCCAGGCTTGTAAACGATTCAATATGTGGAGCATTGATTCATCAGCGATTCATGCAAAACTTCGATGATTCGATTATTATTCAAAATACTATTCAATGTAAAGTGAATCGATTCACCAGTGATTCACAGCACAATGCAATGATTCAACTGATCATGCTTCTGATTCTCTTGCAATATTTGATAAACTAAACTATATAGTCGGATACTTCTTTTTAATGTTGACGCTGTGGTTCCCTGCCCCTGTTGTGATCAACAACTGTTTGGATATGTTGTATCCACCCCATTACCGGAGGTATATGAAAAGAAGGAAGATAATCATTTAATCAGCTTGATTCGATTCATTTGGTGATTCAACCCAACGGCAGTGATTCGATTCATGATTCACATTGATGTCTTCGGAAAAAGGATGTATTCACATGTGATTCATCGAAAAATGATGTGATTCTTGAATCGTGAATCGATTCACTGTGAATCATTTGCTAGTTATTTATATGATTTTGATATTATTAAGTCTGCTTCTGTCGAATGGACTGAAATGTGTGAAGAGCATCTGTTATGTCGATGGCGTTAAACCGGAAGGTTCGCAGCTTTTTTGACAGCTGGTGTGCACTTTGTCCCGCTGAACTTTGAGATATGTCGTTTGCTGCATCAATTGTAGCCTGAGAAAAACTGACCACGTTTTGGATAAATTGGTTTGATGTTCGGTACAGTAAAGCAAATAATAGGAAAATGTATGCAATATACAAACTCAAAAGGTCCGATATCAACTTACCACCGCACTGCCAAGCTGCCCTGTACCGTGTTCTGGTCACTTATCTTGTTCTAACAATCATTTGACTTGTGGAACCCACAGTCGCTCACGCCGTGCCTCCCCCCCCCCCCCCCTAACGAGTGGCGTAACATGTGCAATTCTGACATAATTCGTGTTGCTGTGACATGTTGCTGTTATGTAGCTTACGCTGCTGGGCGTAACATTTGTTATTGGGCCGTAATGTGTGTTTGGTGGCAGCCGTGTAGATGCTGCAGGTCACGTTTTTCCCGTATTGGTCGCCGCTATCTTATCAGTCATTTGTGCTGTCATCTGGTCATCTGGTCATCTGGTGCTGAGTGCCGTGCGTGTGTCACTTGCCAGCTTGATCGTATTTCATAGGGTTATATTTGACTGCTAAGTCATTCTCTATTTTAAGCCGTTCTCCATTTCTATAGGTGTTCTCCATTACACTACCGTTACAGTTATTACTGTCAAAGTTGGGCCGTTGTGGGATGGGACTGCGTGCTTCGTACCGTACCTTCTGTGTTAGGGCAACGTTTGATTGTTTGAGCAGTTCCATGCCGCCCTGTCCGCCGGACGGTGGGGAGGGTCGGTGTGAGTGTAGAGGGGGGGGGGGGGGTGTCTGTGTGACAGACTGCGATGCTGGGTCTGACTCGTGCCGCCGTCTGTGTTCCATGCCGCCCTGTCCGCCGGACGGTGGGGAGGGTAGGTGTGGGTGTGAGTGTAGAGGGGGGGGGGGGTCTGTGTGACAGACTGTGATGATGGGTCTGACCCGTGCCGCCGTCTGTGTTCCATGCCGCCGTGTCCGCCGGAGCAGCAGCAGGTGAGCAAGGCACGTGACCTGCGTGTTTGTCCGTCAGCGTCAGCAGGCTGCTGACTCGCACCATCTGTCGCCCCGTATCCGTCCCATGTGTCCGCCCATGTGTCCGTCCCGTGTGTCCGTCCCGTGTGTCCGTCCCGTGTGTCCGTCCCGTGCGTCCGTCCCGTCCCGTGTGTCCGTCCCGTGTATCCGTCCCGTGTGTCCGTCCCGTGTGTCCGTCCCGTGTGTCCGTCCCGTGTGTCCGTCCCGTGTGTCCGTCCCATGTGTCCGTCCCATGTGTCCGTCTCACGTACCCGTCTGATGTATCGCTTGTCCCGCTTGTCCGTCCCACCACCTACTGACGTGTTACTAGCAGTACCCCGTCCCATGGGAGAGACAGATGGTGCTCTGTCTCTGTCTGTCTCTGTGTGCGTATGAGTGTCTGTCAGCGTCTGACGTTGACAGACACTGTCAGTCTGCTGACGCCATCATCGCCGCTGACGGACGCAGCGAACCCGGCGATAGACCTCCCCTCTCACTCCCCCACCCTCCCCCTCCCCGCCCCGCCCTGTCCGAGAGGGGGGGGGGGGGGGGGTAGTCTGGTCTGCGTTGACGTAGCCGCCAGCGAGGAGACCTGTTTGCCTTTTTGATGTCGTTGCGTGACCTGCATGCTTTTGCCGAGACTGTTTTTGTGTGAGCTCCCTTGTGATAATTGTGTTCGTTTTTTTTTGTCATAAGTAACGCATGGTTTCAATGCATGCATGTGATGAAGCTACAGAGTCACAGTAGCGTGAATGTGATGAAGCTACAGATTCACTGTGGCGTTTAATGTATTGGTCGATGGTTGACACGGTAGTGGGTCTAATGATTGGGTCTGATCTCAGTATTATCGGCCTCGTGCCCCACCGTGCCAGTAAGTTTCTATCACTCTGCATTTGTCAACTTACAAAAGATCGCGCTCTCATTGCAGCTCAGGTATAGTTGGCTGATGTATGGTCGTTCGTTCACTGTTGCCGATCGCCCCCCTGGCCTAATCTCACCAAGTGCCGTTGATTTCCGGTTGGAGTAGAACGGGCTATTTTACCCCAACTCAATCTCGCCTTCGCTTGTGTAGAATTGATGGTAGCTCGTCCGGACTGGCCCGCCGGCCCCGTGGCCCTTGGTTTGACCTCGTGTGCCCCCCCCCCCCCACCGTCTGGCCCACCATAGCCTGGGGCGCTGCGGCCCGCCCGATCTCCGACCTAGCTAGTTGGCATTCCGTCTTCAGTGGCGTCAAACCGTCGTCCTTCTCTGGAAGGCACGCTTGTGATTGCCAGATGTGGCACTGATTTCGGCGGAAATTGTGCTGTCGTCCGCGATAAGTCTGATGTGGTGGAGAGGCCAGCCTTTGGAGCTAATGGTGGGATTATGCAGTGGGCTGGGAGTTTGTGTGCCCATTGATCGAGCATGCGTTGTTGGTTTTGCTGAGAGTGGTGGCTGCTGACATAAGTCCGAGTACATAAGTGTGACCTTGGACTGAGAGAAGATTTGGGGATTTATGCAGTTTCCGTCAATATTCAGGGTTGGAATTTTTGCCGGCAAAAATTAGTTTTTGCCATTTGCCGGTTTTAGCCGGTTTTTCGTGATGGCAACAACCAGACATGATTATGAAAAGGTTGAGATGAATATCGAATGTTTTTGATTATAGGAATTAGGTAGGTGCAAGCACATTAACCATGAACGTATTACTCATTAGAAGAATATTAGAGGTGTGTTTGCCATAGACAAGAAAACCTGTGATGCTTTGGCTCATTCAAATTTTTGGCAGTCGGTTTTAATCGGTAAGAACCAGTGGCAAAAACTTGTTTTCCACCAACTGCCAACCCTGTCAATATTACATAAAAAGTTGAGTCCATGGGAGAAAGGGATAGAGCTCCATAACCTTGCAGATTGTTGCATAGTTACTAGTGATGTAAATCGGAGTCCAAATTTTTGGACCTCCGAAAATAGTCCGATTCCGATTTGGACTTCGGACGCTCAGCTGCAATTTTCTTGGACAGTTTTCGGACATAACATTTTGTCATATTTCACGCATTTTCTTACCTTGTAGGTTTCCAGACATTAATGCATTTTGAAATTATTTTTATCGTGTGTCCCTGCCTTATGCCTACCAATTTTGCTTGTGTGCACATAAAACTTGCAAGAAACAATAATGTCCAGCAGATGAATATAAAACATCAATCAGAAATGCCAGAGATTAAAAATAATGTTCTTAAATTTGACAATTTCGGACTTCAAAACTCTTCAGACGCTTTTCGGACAACATTGTCAGATCGCACTGGACTTTGGATCGGACATGATTTGAACAATTTCCGAACCTTACAACACTAGCTGTTACCCCCGAAGTAAGATGGATAACGCTGTATCGGGCAGCAGCATATCAAAGTGATTCATTTATCCACCGGCCGCTGATTCAACATCTCTCCGCTATCAGACAACCGCCTGGTGTTCACGCAGCAGATAGATAAACATTATGAACGTTACCTTAACGATTACCTTCCTTTGACGCTGTGTAGTTACCACTGATCCATAGTTCACCCGGGCGGATAACAATGGCCATGTTATGGCTCCGGTGGTGAGGCCGAGCCGCCGTCAGCAGACAGGGTGCAGTGGCCGCTGGGCGTGGCCAGATGACGTCACACACCACACCATGCCGGGGGCGGATCAGAGGGGCGGGTCGGCCCGAGCCGGCAGGCACTCTCATAACCGACCGCCCATAAAGCCGCCCCACTGCCGGGGCCGTATTAACGCGGCACAATGGCTGGGTACGTGGCAGGCGATCAATCCGCCTCAGGCAGCCAGACGCCTATTAGCCGATATATTAACACCGGACCGGGACTGGTGACAACCCTAAACAATGTGCGCAACATGTTCCACCAAGGCCTCTGTCATACATCATCAGCTTCTAATCTGTTCCTTATAAGTTTTCATAATTGTTCCGACTCCTCTGCGGTGTCAGAAAGTGGTTTCACTATCTAAGTTTGCAGAACAAATTTCATCACCATCGGCAGAACTAATTTTCATAATGTGTATACCAATCAGGCACGTAGCCAGGAGTTCGCTCAGGGAGCGACCACGACACATTTTCAGCTCCGGGGGGAGGGCGGTCAAGAATTATCAACTCTATTCTTTTCATGCAACGCCCATAGGCGTAATGTTAAAAGTTAAGCACAATCCTATTTTATCCTGACTCCTATGATGGTAGCAGCCTGATAAATTTAATGCATGCTATTTTGTTTTTGTCTGTCTTCTGCCATTTGTACTCACAGACTAAAAATAATAATTGTTTATGGTCAAAGTTTTCATGGAATAAAATTTCCAAGTTCAGAAAAATGGAGAAACGGACTACTTTTCTGACACTGTGCCGAATGCAAATACGTCGAACCGCATACGATCCGCAAAACCGCATACGGACGTCCCCTGCGGAGGGTAGCGCATCGCACCATCGTTCATCGCAGGTCCGCATTACCGACATCCGCACCACACCGCACCAAATCCGCACCGCATCACGTCAATTTCGCACCGCACCGCACCAGCTCCCCTAAATCCGCACCAAATCCGCACCAGCCAGGACAGTCCCGCACCAACGAGATATCTTCGAAAGTGCCATACTTTACAGTCTGGTCCTTACCCATCTTGGCATGTTAATTACTTTGTCTTAAAGGGAATGTCACCTAGAAGTATTTCTTTGGTTGTTCAAGCTCAGTCTCCTTTTCTTTTTGTCTGATCTGTGCTGTTCTTTTCAGTGTTGCACTAGCCATCCGCCATGGGCGTGAAACACCAGACTGGAAAGCAACGGAAGGATAAGTTCTACCACCTGGCCAAAGAGACCGGTTTCCGCGCTCGCTCTGCCTTCAAGTTAATCCAGTTGAACCGAAAGTTTGAGTTCTTGCAGAAGTCACGTGTGGTTATAGATCTGTGCGCCGCTCCAGGATCATGGATGCAGGTGGCGCGCCAGAATATGCCGCAGTCGGCCATATGCGTTGGTGTGGACATCGCGCCCATCAAGCCCATCCCCAACTGCATCGCGCTACGCGAGGACATTACGACGGACAAGTGCCGGCAGGCGCTGAAGCGAGAGCTGAAGACATGGAAGGCAGACGTGGTGATGAACGACGGCGCGCCGAACGTCGGCAAGTCGTGGCTGCACGACTCCTTCAAACAGGCCGAGCTGACTCTGTCGGCGCTGGCGCTGGCCACGGACTTCCTGCTCAAAGGCGGCTGGTTCGTCACGAAGGTGTTCCGCTCCAAGGACTACCATGCGCTCATCTGGGTGTTCAAGATGTTCTTCAATAAGGTACATGCCACCAAGCCGCAGGCTTCGCGAAACGAGTCTGCTGAGATCTTCGTCGTCTGCCAGGGCTACAAAGCCCCAGACAAGATTGACCCCAAGTTCCTCAACTCCAAGTACGTGTTCGGCGAGCTGAACGAGGAGAAGCCTGCCCAGGTGGTGCTCGGCCGGCCCATGAAGAAGGAGAAGGCGGTGGGTTACGCCGATGGCGAGGCCACCGTTTACAACGTCCTAAACGCGTCCGAGTTCATCAGCAAGGCGAACCACCTGGAGATGCTGCAGGCGGCGACCAAGATCGTCCTGGACACGGACGTCATTACGGACCATCCAGCTACCACCGATGAAATCCGCGTTAGCTGCGAGGATATCAAGGTGCTCGGCAAGGCTGAGATCAAGGCACTCCTCAAGTGGCGAAAGAAATTGAAGGACCAGCTGGAGAAGAAAGAAGAAAAGGAGCCCGAGGTGAAAGAGCCAGAGGAAAAGGAGGAGGATGAGTTGGATAAAATCGATCAGCAGATAGCTGATCTGAAGGCTCAACAGCACACAGAAGCGAAGAAAAAACGAAAGAAGCTGCTTCAGGAAAGGAGGAAGATTCTGGAGAAACTGCGAGTATCTGGCTACTCAACAGAGGGCAGGGTGGAACAATCGGAACAGGACCTGTTTGCTCTACGTGACGTGAAGGATCCCAGTAAAGCACTAGATGCGGATGTTAACGACATTCCAATGGATGAAGAGGTGGTGGAGGACGACGACGTTGCAAGGATGAGGTCTTTCAACCGTGACGACAACGCTCGGGATGCGATGGGGAACTTCGATCCGAACCTAACAGAGCGGCTCGATGAGGACGATCTGCAGTGGGTAGATGATGACAATGAAGGCCCTGATGGCTTAGGACTGGATGCCAAGGGCGACGGTGGCTCAGATGTAGATGAAGAGGAGGACGAAGAAGAGCCCCAGCTGCTGGTGGATGACATTGAACTCACCAAGGGTAAGAAGGCCTCGAATCTGGAACGTCGGGCTCGTAAAGCCGAACTGTGGTTCGATAAGGATGTTTTTGAGTCAATCGAAGACGAAGCAGACGAGGACTTCGAACTGGAACAAGCGTTGAAGTCACACGAGGCAAAGGGTGGGACTCTCTTCAGTAATATCAAAGAAAAACCAGAAGGAAAAGATGCAAAGTCAGGCAAGCAATCATCCAAGCAGAAGTCAACTTCAACAGATCAAGAAAGCAAATCAAAATTCGACAGCGACAGCGAGGACGACGACGCCGAGGACGCCGCCAGTGATGACGACGCGACGTCAGGCAGCAGCTCGGATGGCGACTCTGACGATGATGCGCCGCGCGGCAAAGGGCGGAAACGTGCGCTGGCGGCGGCGGCTGCCGTCTCCGGCTCCCCAGCGCCCAAGAAACGCCAGGTGAAGCTGGACGCGGAGGGACTGACTCTTGGCTCCATGATGATCCACTCAAAGAAGGCGCGCCGCGACATCGTGGACGCCAGCTACAACCGTTACGCGTTCGACGACGTGAACCTGCCGTCCTGGTTCGTGGATGACGAGAAGCGGCACATGCGTTGGCAGCCGGAGCTGGACCCAGCGCTGCTGGCTGAGTACAGACAGCGTATCAAGGAGGTGGACGCCCGCCCTATCAAGAAGGTGGCCGAGGCCAAGGCACGGAAGAAGCGCCGCCTTCATAAGCGAATGGAGAAGGCCAAGAAGCGCGCCGAGGGCGTGATGCAGAAGGAGGATACCACTACCGTGGAGAAGGCGCGCGAGCTGAAGAAGATCTACGCCCGCGTGCGCAGCAAGAAGCAGGAGGAGATCAAGTACGTAGTGGCGAAGAAGTCGACGCAGTCCGGCAAGCGCGCCATCCGGCCGGCCGGCGTGAAGGGACGCTACAAGGTGGTGGACCCGAGGATGAAGAAGGACCTGAGGGCGATGAAGGGCGCGAAGGGGGGCAAGTCTGGGAAAGGCGGCAGGGCGACTAAATCCGGGCATGGAGGTGGCAAGGGACGAGGGGGCGGCGGCGGCGGCGGCGGCGGGAGAGGTCGGGGCGGGAAGAGATAGGTCCTTGGCCGAGTGGGGAGATAGTGTCTCATTGCATTGTTCTCGTCATGATGTGTGAATATACTATGATGTGTATACCGATTGAACTTGTTTTAGTGAGGGCAGGGCGGAAGCTGAATGAGAGGAGTATTTCGAAGCGAAAGTTAATTTAATTTGTCGCCTGAAGATGCGCCAGTGAAATTGCTTGGCAGGCATTGTTGGCTTCTTCCTATTGGCTCAAAAATGGGGGGGTACTACATCATCCCCACCATGTCAGTACTAGCCCAGCACAACTTTGCGTTCGGCAATCTGCCTTCTGCATCTTCGGTTTTAGAACATTGTGTTGTTTTACGAATTGAGGCACTTATGACTAAGACGAATACTGTTTAAATATTTATAGTTCTTGTACCGATACGAAGCAGAAACGTTAACATTGCCCATCAGCCGCGTGAAAGAACCAAAGGCTGCGTGCGTGGTAATGTAATTGCTGTGCTGTATTTCCACGTTATATATTCCAATATTTGTATATACCGTGATATTATAGGAGGCCGTATATAATATGAACATTGCGATTGGTATTTATAGCAGGGAGTGTATGCACTGTATGCAATATTCCAACTTGGTGTGTCTATCTGATGAATTTGAACTTTTGCATCATTGGTTTCTGGTTGCGAATTTCTGTTTGTTGTGAATTTAAAGGACGTTCGACTTTCTGTGTTGTCCTGCGAAGTTGTCTTATCTCAATCTCCCCTGTCATGTAGCCTCTAGCCATAGGCCTAGCGAAGGGAGGAGCCAGAAGGGGTCATGGCACCCCTGGTCCCCTGAAAGCCAACGGTCCCTCTGGCCTGGGACCGTTAGTTAGAGGACCTTGTCGACCTGCTGCGACCCTCGGCCGGCATTAAGATGGCCCTGCCAATCTGCAGAAGACCTCCACCGTCATTCAGAGCGCCTTGCCAACTTACAGGCGGTTTCTGGCTGGATCTTCTAGTATTTAGATGGCCCTGCTGACCTGTTACGGGCTCTCTTCCAGCATTCAGGGACCCTTTTGATATGTAGATAGCCCTCTCCCAGCCTGATTGGGCCCCTGTCGATCAAAAAACGTCATCAAACGTCGTCCGGGTCATCAGAGGTCAATTACCTCGGTTGACCTTTGGGGTCGTGACCTCATTGAATACCATAAAGCAGGGGGCGCCGTATGACACCGTGTGTCGGCGCGCCCTAAAACCCCAATATCATCATCATAAAGCAGGGGCGTCGCCACCAGTGGGGCCTGGGGGAGCCGG
>JARFNZ010099049.1:0-12978 GCA_031763405.1 Balanus nubilus | reverse complement strand
AATGTCACGATTATGCAAGCACGCAATCATTATTTATACACTTCCGCATTTACACCTCTCATCAGGGACAATGCCCACACGTACTTTAAAGTACGTCCAGATTCCAGCTTCGAAATTTGGCATAAAAATGCAAATATTTTTGAAAACTCTTTTTCAGCATTCACAAAGCCATTTATGAAGTGATTTTTAGAAGCAAAAGCAAAGCGGTCTTTAAAGGATTTTTCCTCTTTTTGAAGACGACATTCTTGAGCCCCCAGCTTCCTTCCATCTTCTCGGAAGGCCTGTACTTCAATGCCCTCTAGCGAGAGACGAAATAACTTTCTGGTTTCCCCGCTATGTCTGTCGGGTTGCACTAGTCATCCTTCATCTATGATGCAAAAATTGTTCGCCTATCTTTCAGCAAAACAGAGAGAGAGCTCTTTAAAAAGGATCCTGTTTCACGTCCTTTAAAGTACGCATGGGCACTAATGGGTTAAGCCCATCTATTCCAACAAAACTAACATACCTGTTTCTGTTGTTCACCCTGAAAAAGCAGGTTGCCTGCCTTATTTGAATGTACCTTTTCCGAGTTGAAGTAGTTTCAAGTCAACTGAAGGCATTTGGGCTATTACTCCGCTGTTTTGGATCCATCTGTCATTTATTCGAGCGCCTTTTGTAATGTGTGTTGCTGGAGTAACTTTCCAGTCGTAGGTATGTGTTGGAAGAGTTTTAACACTGCATGGATTTCGTTACTTCCGTTAGTCCGAAAAAATGTTACAAAAAGAGAAGCTAAAATCCAGCGCAAAATGAAACAAAGCAAGTGGAGTTACCCTGTCCTTATTCATGATGTCCAACAGTGTGTCTTTCTGACCTCGCGGTGATTGGGATCAGGTCAGAGGCATCAGGGGCCATGGGTCAATCCGCCGATAATAATCATTAAACGTCATATATATACTGTTACGAAGTTGTCCTCAGACACGTTAAGTCCCCAACCTCAACTTCCACCGAGCCTCTATTTCCCCAAATCAGAGAATCGACTCCCTGGCGGTTATATTCAAAAAGGCGTCATGAAAGCACATGTAAATCATTTACTTGGCATGATTTACTGAAATGACAACACTAAATTCCCAATAACACATACGACCCAATGTCTTAAACGACACACGACTAAATGGCTAAACGGCGTAGGGAAGTGATCGGGCAACGAGCTACGTGGAAGAGAACTGGGACGGCTATGTTCTGGCGGGACTGGGACGACCCATACCAGTCGCTATCAAGCACAGAGGAGGGGAACAGGATGGCTTGTGCTCCTTAGCATCAAGTACAGACGGAGAGGGAGCAGGCGTCCAGAGAGTCGCCCTGTTGCTGGTTCCGAATCGTCACGATCAATTCGGACCAGAAGGTGAGGAACGGGGGAGCGGAGCATGTGGCCCTTACCTGACGGAGTCCCGGCCTGGACTGACCACCCGGGTCAAACAAGCCCTGACCTCGGCTCGGGTCACGGGCGCCAACCAATAAGAGCGCGGCACGCACGCCGCTGCACACACGCATCAAATACCCGCCACCAAATAAAGCACGGCACCGACAGGGTTCTAACACATATTGCGGCAACCTTTGCGCCACCGCGCCACGCGCTTTCGGCCCTCATTTCAACAATACGTTTGATAATCTCTCTGGAGGAACTAAATGACCTGAATGCATCGTTTGCTCTATTCAAAATTGTATAAGCCGCAAATGAGTGGCTTATGTATGCCGTTGTAAAATCATACATATTTATTAAACGTTGCTGAAAAAATAGGACCCCTCAACGAGCAAGGCTGTTGTACAGTGTATGTACATACACTGCTCCCATGTCATTGTTAAGTTTTACAAAGTTTATCAAGCTATGCTTTGAATAATTAACTCAAGACTTCATACCAGCAAACTCCATCAGACGATTCGGATTCCAGTATAACTACGCTAAATTATTAATAGAATGAATTCCATGGGTCATAAATTAGTTTGGCTAGATTGGGATTTTCTTCCATGGCACCAAATTTCATCCGTCATGACATAAACGATACGCGTAAGGCGAGCAGTTCTCGTAACCCATCTTAGTAATAAATCCGCTGAGAGGAAGCCTCAGTCGAGTGGATGGCCTCATCCTTCCGACTACGGCAGCTGATGGATCGCTGCAGTAGCGTGACCGTAAGTGCCTCTCATGGCAGCACATTTCCTAGCTTTCAGCGATGGTTTTATATTTACGGCGCATGTTCATGAGAGTAGTTTCGTTCTTCTCAGTGTGTAATAGCTGGAACAAGTGACTCAATTGTAATGTCACAATTTGAGGCGATTGAACTATTGAATGGGCAACTAATGCGTCATGCTGCTGCCATGAAACTTGACGCTCACTTGCAATGTGATAACGTTTTTCTGAAGTGTGATTAAGTTTAAGTTGAGAAGCACACTGACTTCGCAGTTACGAATCCCAAAAGACGTTTCTATTTTTCGCATGAGATAGAATGAACTGTTTTCAACCAAAGTTAACTTAAAAGCACCACGTCACAACCAATTACCGCAAAATGTCCCAAACAGCTACACATCATCGTCTGATTCAAAAACACCAAACCGGCAGAGCACACACGTACGAACACACACATTTAGGTAGGTTAATGCTGAAAGTCATTCGGTTTTGGAAAAAATACGCTTCCCATCGAGTTCACATACTTCATTCCTCTTATTTCTACTTCAAAATTAAGTTTAATATCAACTTGTGGACCTCCGTGGCTTAACCCGCGCGTCGCTGGGGTCTCCTCCAGCCACCTTCCGTTGGCTGGGGGGCGTTTTTCGCAACCTCACTAACTTCCGAACTGATAGTCTGATTGAGACTAAGACGGCGATCGAAAGGTGTCAATGAGACGAATCTAAGGCATGCTTAAAATTGTATTTCCAAGGTCAGGTCAGGTCAAGGTCAGGTCAAAGGTAAAAAAAAATCACGCATTTTCGCGTTTATGCTGTAGAGACCAAACTATCAACAGCAGCGTGCCCAAACTAGGCCAAAACACTTGTAAATATCAGGGGAAGGTAATGCTAGAGTATGAAAGTCATAGTAGCCGTTTTCACGACTGCTTATTCAACCCGCGCCCCGCTGGGGTATTCGGCCGAACGCGCCCCGCTGGGGGGCAGATTCTGCCCCCCTGTCTAACTCCCGAACCAATAGCCGTAGCGAGACGCGCGAGGCTGCGATCGAAAGCTCTCAATGAGAAAATTCTAAAGCGTGCTTAAGATTTTTCTTAAAAGGTTAAAGGTCAAGGTCAGGTCAAAGGTCAAACCCACATGTTTCCGGATTACTGGCTGTAAAGACAATACTATCAAAATCAGCGCGCCCAAACTCAGCCAAAACACGTCCAATGAACAGGGAAGGTACTGCTGGAGGTTAAACATTTCACAATTGTTTCTGATATAGTTTTATCTCCGAATTCCAATGGTGTAATTTTTGTTTGCGTACAACGTCAAAAAACGTAAAAAACGCAATTAAAAAAATGACGTCATCCAAATGTATACTTATTGGAGTCATTTGGGGATCAAAAATGCAGATATTGCTCTGAAATTTGGGATGCTGATAGATTATAGGTACTTCTCTTACATATATTCCGGTTTTTCACAATTTGGAATATTTTGGATTTTATAGGAATTGTTCCCAAAAAAATGTGTTTTTGAAATTTGTGGGGTTAAAAACTCAAAATTTTAGACATCCGAGATAGCCATGTTGTAGAGAATTTAATTTCATATTTTTCCACATTTTTGATTTTGCAATTTTTCGAGTTTTATTTGCAATTTGCTTCAAAACGCGATGTGTTACGACTGTTTAAACATTCATCTATTTTTGCTCAAAAACGGTGTGACATGACGTCACTAAAACTATATTTTCTCAAAAACTTTCTGACCGATTTTGCTGACATTTTGCAAGAAGACGTAAAATTAATGCATCATGCGGTACTATACGTTTAAAGTCGATATCTAGAAGTTACTGAAAAAAATATGGGAGGGGGCAGATTTTGCCCCCCAGCGTTAAGCGGGCCATCAAGAAGCCGGCCAGGATGCGTGAGGCCGAAGACGAGGATAGCGGCAATGGACGGGCTGGCTGAGTCCATCCAGCGCCAGTTCTCCAGTGGCGATGACCGGGTCCTGCGGGGAGTGGAGGCGGCACTGGCGGGAGACGAGGCGGAGGGACGACGGGCCGCTGTCTTCTACGGCCGCTGCCTTCTACGGCCTGGACGAGGAGCGGGTGGTCTTGCACCTCCGCTTCATGCACGACATGGGTCGGAAGCCTGCGACGCTGCACCAAGCTGCAAAGATCCTGCCGGAGCTGCAAGACCTCGTCTCGGAGGCTGCCAGACTGCTGCAACTGGCACTAACGGCGCCAGCCACCAGCTACACGGCAGAGAGGTCGTTCAGTCTTGTTAAGCGCCTCAAAACGACTCTCCGCACCTCCACCGGCCAGGCTCGATTCAATCATCTGGCGATATGTGCGACGTACGGACGCGAGCTGCGGGCGCTGGACCGTGACGCGCTGACGCGAGAGTTTGTTGGCCGCAGCGCCCAGCGCAAAAACGCGTTCGGCATAATGTGAGTGGCTGAACTGCCGTGTGGAAACGGGAAACGAGCACTGATCCCAAAGCAGACACTGAGACCGCATTTCTGTATTTTTTATTCAACCCTCTCTTCATGTCAAATAGCTAAAAAATGTGTTAGCCATTCATATCATGCCTGAATATATGTTTGGAATGACTTTGGCTCGTTTAAATATATTGAACGTGTGAAAAAAATTGTGCACAGGCGACTTATGGGCAAACAAATAATTACGACTGCATCACATTAGTAGTTACCAAATACAGACATTTTATTCGAATATTGTTATCGCGCTATTTCCGGACGTTTCCAGGTTACCCTCTCATTCACCCACTATCGTGGCTTTAACCCAAGTTCAACCCCAATCAAAATGAAAATTTACAGCACTGGAGTACACGTGGAATGTTCCACATTGGTTCTGTCAGATATATCATCAGTGTATGCGTATAGTCTTGATAAATGATTATGGATGTCGATAACCTCAGTAGTTATCGTATGCGGTAGTTGCCTATTCTACGAAACTCTGTGCACCAGTGCTGAGGAGCATTCTCACAGAGGGGGCGGGGGCGAGGTACGTGACTATTTCTATTGAGTCGTCAGGGATTATCTCTGATTTGTTCTGTCCAACAGATTGCTAGAAATAAATGTTCAGCTGTATTCAGGTTTTTTCCAAGAAAAAAACTTCACCGACTGTGTCCCTGTCTCCAGAAGGGCGAAGAAGAGATATCCCTCAGAAGGATGCAACTTACCGGCATTTTGATCTTCCACAGGCAAAGCGCAGGGTGACGCGAATCCTTTACTCCTAAGACATGTGAACTTGAACAATGGTGACATAAGAGGTCACAAACTACGAGAAGTGCAGGCTACACTCTTCCCTTGTTGCAACCTTCTCCCAGTGAAGTGGAAGCACGTCTTCCAGAACGATGCAATTGGATTGGTTCGTTTGTCCACTGCCCATGACGTCGGGGAGTGGTTTTGACTGAACTGAATTACCGGGGTCATTACCGGGTCACTGGGTGTGGGTCACTGAGCTGAGTCATTACTGGTACGTTAACTGAGTGCATAGCATACACAGTACCTACCAACGTGATTGCCCCCCCCCCCCCCCCATAGGCCTAAAGGACCACCGCAAGCACTTAGGTCTTGGGTGTCTGGATTGACGTAAGATAGTGCACGGGCACACAGTGCACCCGCCTGGATACATGCCTGAAAACTGTACCTTGACATTAAGGCAACTCAACGGAAATTTGACCAAAAATAACAATATTACGCCATCGCATCTTTGAGTTTTGTGCGAATCCGCTCCAAGAATGATTCACGGGTGCAGAATTTATTATAAAATAAAAACGTAATTTTCAGCAACGGCTTCGGAGCGACGGAGTTATTCCCTCCGGCATCCGTTGTAGGTCAAAACGTATCCTGTTTTTATTGGTCATAACTTAAAAAAATATTTACAACACAATTTCAAAACTTAATCATTTTCTAAATATGAAACATGGAGAAAATTGTTTCTCAAATCTAAAAAAAATATAAAAGTTTCTCATCTTCATTTTTAAGTTTTGCTCACGTGACCCCGTGACATATTTTTACCACCGACCTGGACCTCTAGTACAATGAAGGTTGAGTTTCTTGAAGATCAGGATGAACTTAAACCTGCCCTTCAATTGGTTTAAGTTCGCACAACATAGAGAGAGTGCCTTTATTGTGCCAGGATGCCTTAACCCTCGCCAGTGTACGACAAAGCTGCTGCGTCTCCGTGTAAGGGGGGTTTATTATTTTTTATTTTATTTAGTCCGACCCTTTTGAATGGACGGAATTGAGAGATCAGCACCCGCGCTAAGCAGAGCTTGTTGCGTAGGTCCTGACCTCTACCGTCCGATCGGGAAATTCCGGGTAGCCGCCAGAATTTAGTTCGAAAGTTTAATGTGCCCACAAAGCCGGACACGGTCCGCCCCACTCACTGACTTCAACTGACCTTGTGTGCGGTCGCTGTCACCGACCGCAGGCCATCCCCGTCAGGGGTAAATATCGAGCGCCGAAGCGTCGCGAACCCGGGCTCTCACTACCGGGAGTCCGGCGCTCTCCCATCTGAGCTACGGGCGGACTATTTTTTATGATGCATTCTATAATTTTGTTTACCTTATTCTGTTGTAAAAGAAAGCTGGAATCTGAACATGAAAATTATAAGTATGGTATAATGTATAATGCATGAGGCTTATCTAGGACTTTTATTTGATTCAAACATGAAAACAATAGCTACTGATTGTAGTAAAAATGTTTTGGGCGATAAAAACCAGTAGAACCCTTTAAATAACATGTCAAATGGTTACATTTGTTCCAACTTCACCAAATTGAAAATGAGGCGTATAAGAAAACAACAAATTGGAAAGCTGCTTCCTACATAAAGAACGTGGCCTTCATTTTAATGTAGTGGCCAACAATTTGATAAAATTGTACCAGGGATGACAAATATTGACCCCAAAGTTAAATAGAAGTGAAAGTTTTTTTATATCGGCATGGGCGCATTTAGGCAACCTGGCGCAATATGGACACTTTTTCCTGCATCGAGATCAGACTCGTTTCCGGTATTATCTGGTTGGACAAAAATGTACCACATTTTGAACTATAATAATTTGCATAAAATATGCATGATATACCTTATTCCTTTTTAAACATAGTCCGAACCTTTTGAGTGGACGGATTCGTGATGTGAAAACAAAACCCGCGCCAGGGTAAGGTTGATATGCAAGTCCTGACCCCTACCTTCCCGTCAGGTAATTCCAGCAATGCAGCCAATTCCGCCATAATTCAGAGACGAAAGTATTACGTGCTCAAATAACTGGAGACGGCCCGCCCCGCTGACTGGCGTCAACATCGGAGGCACTGGCTAAAGTTACCCTCAAACCAACTGAAGCCATTCCTCACCACCTTCAGCCGCATTGCAATAAACACATTTGAAATATAATGTACAAATACGCAAATAAATAATGTAAAACTGAGTGTTATATAATGGTGGACGCTCCATGTACTGCATCCAGGAGCATAATTTCGCGGAACGAAGGATAAAATATTAGCCAAAGGCATCACCACATTAACAATATTTTTGATGACTTGTGTTGCTTATCTCTCACTTAACACGCTTGTCTCTTTCGGCTGATGACGCTTCAAATGTTGTTGTTTTTTCTTAAAAATGACGATAAAATTGAATGAAGCGTCGATTGTGACTGACGTTGGTGATATCAAATCAATTAGTGACCCTAGTAGGATGGTGGAATTCCCTTACGTACAACTGCACGATAGTACGGCCGAAACCAAGGTTACTAGAACACCAGGTTAGGCAGATAAGGCGCCACTTACCCTAATCCCTGAGGGTGTTGAGTAAGACATCAGTATGCAAAACACGGGAGGGCCTCGGCCAAACGGACCCGTTTTTATCAGCAGACCTCAATCATTCCAAAAAAGATAAGCAAAGCAAACTCCCCCCCCCCCCCCCCAGTAGAATCTTCATGGAAGCGTCCATTTTCAACACGATTCCCGTTGACTTGGGTATTGAAGAGAGTGGTCAATGGACCAGGACTATAGTGACGACATCGCGAAGGAATGTTCCATTTTCACAAACGCCCGTCATTTGATCGAAAGAGAAGTCCTAAAGTTTCAAAACGCTAGGCCTAACGGTTTAAGAGTTAAAATCAAAAAACCACGGAGGGGGGGAATCTACCTCCCACCGCGGGGAATATGGTTAACGGACGGCCCCATATGCGGCAAGAATTAGAGGCGGTGGAGGCGCCGTATAGTTGTTCCGATGATGTCATATATATAACCCACAGGACGAGGAGATGCAGCGGGAGTTGGAAGCGGTGGAGGCGCAGTACAGTGTGTCGTTACTACATACCTTTTAAGTTAGCCATTGGTCTAATCACGTCACATGTCCCCCACAGGAGATGCAGCGGGAACTGGAGACCGTGGAGGCGCAGTACGCCCTGGACCGGCGGCGTAAGAGCTCCGATGACGTCATTTCTACGCCGTCCTCCTATCGGAGCCGCTCGTCTAGCATTCCATCCTCGGAGGATGTCGACGAGCCAAAACTCTTTCAGGTGACGTGGAAACACACCCCGCTTTGGCGGATATAAAGCGGGCGAACATTGTCTCGTCTGGAAATAAGAGTAGGAAAGCATCTAACGAACCTGCAAACGCCACGTCCAACTTCATCTTTAAATAAAGTCAAAATTCTGACATTTCAGCGGGTTTTGTAATTGCCTTCCTAGCGTTTTCAACTGCAGATTCTTACGTTTGCCTACAGACGGCATGACTCCTGACGATTTTTCACTAAATATCGTAATTCTGCCCCAGATGGCTGAGCAGCCGGAGCATTTCATAGAGGAGGAGGAGGATGACGATGCGGCCGACTCCCGCTCCGAACGCAGCGCTGAATGGAGCGATGCCGCACTTCAGCGTCTGCGAGCCTCGCCCACCGCGTCTTCTGCTTCAGTCGACCGACCTTTCACAGCCGGAGCCACAAGAACCTTTGAAATACCCACGGTAGACACGCGATACTTGTCGGGTTTGCCTCCAGCGTCAGGCGCGCCGGTTCTCGTGTCGGCGCAGAGGACTGTATATTCCGTTGATCATGGCCGAATTCAGGTTCAGGTTCGCGAGCAGGTCGATACGCCACCGCCTTCGGTGCAGCGTGACATCAATTTGACGTCACAGGAGCCGCTGAATCTATCACCACAGCCACCGTCGTCACGCGGTGACGTCACTTTGGCGTCACGTGACCTAATGAATCTATCACCACAGCCGACAGAGGAGGCGACCGACCGGCTGTCGAGCACAACGCCGACTCCAACGGCAAGCCCGCTGCCACAAAGGCTATCCGAGACACCCAGAGACCGCCCACCAATGCGGCCAAGTCTCTCAGTGACGTCACAAGAGTCCACCCCGAGTGCGGACGGCAGTGAGGGGGAGTCTGCGACATCGCGCGGTGAGATGCACCTGACCCGGGCGTTGATTGGGGCTGTTGGAGATGGTGGCAGCGGCATTGGCGATGGTGACAGTGGTAATGCTGAGGTTTGTGGTGAAGGCGCTCCAGATGGTGACGGCGCTGGTGCTGAGGGTGACGTTGAGAAGACTCAGGATGATCTTGTGACCCAGGTGGAGTGTGATGACTCAATGTCGATAAGCGATACTGCGGTATCAGAAGGAACAGCAAAGGTGACTGGATCTAACGTTGCAAAGCGAGAGGACATCTCGAAACCAAAACATAACGAGCGGACACCTAAAGATGATTCTGTACAACCCAATGTCAACAGTGTGCAACATAGGGCTGACGTCCCTCAAGTTACAGCTGACATTAGCAATCTTGTCAGATCCAAAATGAGGCCTGAAGATCCCGCCGCAAAACATGACGATGTCATCCGAAAGTCCCTTCAAGACAAAACTGCTTCCATTAGTGTTAGTGTATCGAAAAGTGGCATCCCAGTGCCAAAGGATGACACCAAAGCCTGCCGGCCTGACGCCACAACAATCGCAAGTGACGTCACAACACCCACAACCGACGCCACATCATCTGCCGTCGCACCTCCTCGCTACACCCGCCAGACTTCTGACCAATCGAAGCGGAGTGTTCTAAGTCTCGCCGGTTCTTCCCAGAACATCCGAGGGATGATCGAGAAGTTCAACAACATCTCAGACACACCGGACACATCGACGCCAATTCTGCAGCGCAGGGAGGTCCAACGTCCTCGCCAAGACGCGCCGAACCTCACGCTGCAGTTGCAGAAGAGCCTGTCGGACGGCCTCGTGATGCTGGCGTCGAGAGATGATGATGATGATGCAGACGACGATGTGAACCTCATCGCGCAGGCGCGCTCCGCAAGCGGAGGGGCCGTGTTGCAGCCAGAGTCCTCTATCGTCGCTGCTGGAGGTTTAAGTCCCTCGCTCACCGTTAGGGGTGTTGATAGTCACAGTTTAGCTGCGCGCCCGCCACGATGGAGCCCGCTACCACCAATCGCGAGTCAAGTTCCGCATTTGACAAGCTCGCCTGCCTCTGTCAGGACCCGTGTGGGCTCTGCCGCACAACCGACCACCCCCGCCTCGGGATCCGCCTCATCTATTGTGACGTCACCGTCGCCAGTCCTGACGACGCCAACAGGTTTCGACTCCTCCCTCGACTCGTCGTTTGACTCAGCGTTCGAGGCGGCTCGAGTCGGCGGGGAGGGGAGGAGTCCGACTCCCACGGCTCGCGCCGAGCGACTCCGTCGAGCACGAGACCAGTTCTTCGGCGCCACCTGGTCGTCGCGTCCCTCTCCCGCTCGCGCCAAAGCCGACGCAGACACCACCAGTGGAGGAAGGCCGTTTGCGTTCGGCGCAGAAAGTCCTCAACGCCCGCCGCGCCGGCGTGTGGGCAGCCGCGCGGCCGGCCTGGCGCACAGCAAGAGCACCGGAACCATCAACGAATCTTCCGTACGCCACAGCGACATTAGCTGCGGGAGCGACTTCAGTGACGTCAGCGCAGAAGAAGCGAGATTCGAGCCAGCGACACCGACGCGAGTCGAGGCGCCCCCAGCGGCGGCGGCGGCAGCGCCGGCACCGGCGAGCAGGTCGGCCGGGTCGCGGATGGCCCACTTTCTGCGACTGAGGCACGCCAAGAAGAGGAAAGGATCAGCTATCGGGGCGCTGATCAGGCAAAGTATGGCGTTGAACGCGGGGCAGGTGGCGGCTGGGACGGGAGAAGGGGGGACGGGGGCTGGGGTGGCGGGGGCGGCAGCAGAGGCGGGGGCGGGGGCGGCAGCAGCTCCAGCTCCGGCTCCCGGCCCGACTCCGGCACCTGTACGGAGTTGCCCCTCTACCCCGATAACAGAGAGGGCGGCGAGGTCAGATGCACGTCAGAAGCCCGGCTGGCGATCCAGGAAGCTCTTCAGGTCACCCACGCCGCCCGAAGGTCGCTAGACGTCGCCCAAAAGTCGGTGGAGTTCACTCGATGGTCTCTCGTATACGCCCAAGTCACCATGCGAATCCCAAAGGTCGCTAAAGACCGCCGCAGCTAAAGAGAGAATGTCTATCGTTGCCCAGCGAGTCGCTGGGCAACGATAGAAGGTTGCTGAACAACATTTGCGGCGGGCTAGAATCCATCTGAAGTCGCTAGACGTCGTCATAATGTCGGTAAACGTCACTCAAAGGTCGCCTAATGTCATCGTCTCTAAAATTGTCCCTACAGAATGTCTAAAAAACATCCTGTCCTGAGAAGGTTTATGTTTCAATGTTGATGATATCGATTTCCCTGATAAGTCTGATAAATCCCCCCAACTAGAAAGGGGAGCGATGTTATCACTTAACGGGCTGTCTAGAGACTACATATATGCATGTATTCGACCCGCACAAAGAAGGAGAGCGTCTCTGCCTAAACGGATGGAAATTGACGAAAGGGCAGCGAGAAAAAGCTGCAGGGATGTAACAGATTATCGGGCGCCATAGTAATCTGCTCGACAACGCCGGTGTGAGATATCAACGCTTCCAACCCCGCCTAGAATGCAGGCCATCGGGGGTCAGCACATTATCGTGTGGCAGCTCGGATACGTTTCTGATAGTGCCTAGTCAGGTGTGTACTGTACTACACCATCAATAGTTAAGTGCCTTATAGCTGTGTCTATGCTCGATACGCCTTGTAATAAACTTCATGTCTGACATGTGGAGTTTGCCGTGGCGATTTATAGATGAGGGACGGCATTGGCATCGTGCGTTGAGTGAGCTTGACCATTTTCAGAGCTTTCCGGTGTGTTTGTATCCGCTGATTTCGAATTTCACATTCATTGCACACAAATACGGGTTCAAATGAGGTCATGACATATTACAGGTCAAGCGAGGTCACTGACCTCAGATGATCTAAGTTGACCTTTGACCTTTGAGTAGCAGTCAAGGTCAACCGAGACCTGGAATGTATTAAAACGCATTCTAGAACCAAAATAAACGTCTTGGTCTTTAGAGCGAGGCTCTAGCTTGATCGGTGATTTCGGGTCATTTACCTGACTTCAGAGGTCACCAAATGACCCAGGACCTAAAAATCGAGTATCATCGGCTTTGCCTCGTCACAAGCAACACGCTCGTTTTCACCACGAAGGTCTAGCTCAATTAGGGACAAGTCGACAGGGGGAAGTTGCATCAACCCCCCTACACGGAGACGCAGCAGTTTTGTCCTACACTGGCGAGGGCTAAGCCACCTCCCCTAAGATTTTCGACGAATGAGGAATAACGGCGGCGCGTATTGGGGGCGAGCATTGCACACATCAGGGCTGCGGAGTCGGTACAATTTCATCGACTCCGACTCCGACTCCGGCCTGAAGAAATCGACTCCGACTCCGACTCCGACTCCGACTCCACTCCGACTCCGGC
>JARFNZ010098938.1:0-12979 GCA_031763405.1 Balanus nubilus | reverse complement strand
TTTGGCGCACATAATTCTTTAAACAAAGTTTAGTGTCTTAAAATATATCTTAAATAACAACATAAAAAGTTCCAGACAGCAGTTCTGTTATGCGCTTTGTTTACCTTCCTCATCCTGCGCTACCAAGCAGAGTATTCCATTTCGCCGCGGAGGATGGACCAAAGCCGGTCGGAATCCGACGACACGGTAAAGAACACTGCGTACTTCACTTAGCCAGAGTACCTGCGAATCGTGTTGTTTCATGTTTTTCGAAAGATAAGGAGAGGACTGTGTTTGACTAAAAAATTACTAAGAATAGAACTTTGAATGGAAAACACGATGATAACATTCTTTTGTTGGTACACTCCAAAATGCTAATTAAATTTCTCCATCAAATGTCAAGTAGTGACGGTGCGATTCCGGTCATTCTAGAGTCAGTTAGTTAGGAAAAATACCTACGGTTTTTCTCAAACTAGTGCGAAAAAACAATCTTCGAATGGAGGTTGCAGACGATTGAGGGCGAAGTTCTCGAAACGGACTGGAGCGTTTTAACAGGGGAAACTGGCTCTCTGATGTTAAGATCACATAATAATTGTTTTGAAAACTCATCAGACGTAAGTCTGGGTTCTTACGTCATTGAACCTGCGGCCAGCTTTGGAGGGGAGTGCTTGCACACCCCCTCCGGTTTTTAAGATAGCGAAAAAACGGCATGCAGCGCCGCCATTTTGGCACAACTTATCCCACATCTTTTCCACACCGTTGACTGTTTTTAACATTTGGCCCCAGACCACCGCAGGTCAGGCCACCAGGTCAGGCAAACTGACCCCACCCCCAAAAATTATGAAGTCGTGCCACGACTAGACTCTTTGAGGATTTCTAGGAAACTTTCAGAATTGTATAAGGGCACCAGAGCCTATCAGAACGGCATCAGAACGGTTCGATACCGATGTTTGATGTCAAAGCGTGACCAGAGCAAACATCCCACCCGGCCAGATTGTCGTTTTCCTGATAACCCACTGCCACAGTGAGGTGACTTGTGACACTCATCTCGATTTTTCTCAAATTGTTAATCTCAGATTTGTTTATGTCGTGATGTCAGGTCAAGTCAATGTTGTGACCTGCCCATTATAAGTCAATAGGGGAAATTGAAAATATTATTTTATGCATTGGATCATTTTAATTGATTCAGAATCATGTCAGAATCGGCCATCATTGATGACCCAAGTGAAAGTTTTGATCAACGATGCCTTTAAAGGTCATCTGATGTTACCCGAGGACACTTACGCCTTTTTGCCAATAACTTTTGATAGAGAAGAGGAAGGCACCAATGTGTTCGACTCGTCAATACGTACCACCACACATGCAGCATGACCCAACTTTACCTAATTTGGTCACCACGTGACCTGACTCGAGGTAAAATTTTGAAATTGACCTCCAGAGGTCACTATGTATATTGTATATATTTCGACGCACCTTGAGGAGAGAAACGCACTGATGTCAAAATAAATGTTCTATCTTAAATTAATAGCCGAAAGTGTATTTGAAAAACAAAATCTTGGAAAACAACTATTTTGGCATGTGATGGCCCATGGAACCTCAACTATTGACCTGAGCTCAAATGTGACGATAAAACGCTATTGGAACGTTTTAAAAGTTATTTAATGTTTTTTTTCGGTTTCTTCCTAGCTATTACAGTTATCATTACATCGATGGGTTTCCGGATAAGGCGGAAAAAAAGTAACGGGAAACACGGTCAATTTTGATCTTTGATGTCATCTGGTGACCTCAATATTGTTTTGAGCAAAAAATGACCGACGTAATTTCGAAAACATTTTCGACGAGCTTTCGACCGTTTTTTTATTGACGTCCCATAGGAACCGAAATGGAGGGGGTGCAGTTCATGGAAAACCTCGAGTGCCAGCGGGGCGCGGGTTAATAACGTTGGGGTCCTTTATTCATAGGTGATTTTATACGTTTTTTTTTTTTTTACAAGAAAGCTCTTCTAAAATCACGTTCCATCACAGCTTGCCTAGGCATGGACGTGCGTGCAACGTCTGGAGTAAATATTTCTAATTTTACTCCAGGGATTCCAAATTTTAGGTCCCAAAATTGTATCGACGAAATAAACGACATTTTTTACAACATGTAGCAATAAATCCAGCCTATATTTAGCACTTCAGTCCCGTAAGAAAAATGTTAATTCGGATGCAGCAATTTCAACTGATCCGGCATCCATGCCCTTGGAGATTTAATCCAAAGAATCTTGTAGACTCCTCGCACTAATCCAGGTGTGGCCTGTAAGCGGCTGGAGCGAGTCGTCTGTCGTGTCGTCTGAGTCAGCGCCGCCGTTTCAGTTTGTATTCGTTGCACGTGTCCGGACATTCCGCACACTGCAGCGGCCCTGATGGAAAAGGCCGACACCGCTGCGAAGCCTCCATTGTGTGCCCAGATCTCTCCGCCGATTAGCATTCTTCATTCAAGGAACGTAGTACTTTCGCCGCTCAAGGCGCATGGCCCTGAAGTAAAGCTAAACAATGTGCAAGGGAAGCATCCGGTTGTGTTAAAGCGAATCTTCGGCGGAAGTTGTACGTGCGATGTTGATCTAGAAATGGCGATGAAGTAAACGGCTGATCTCTTCCATGTTCAGATGAATCGGGTCGATGTTGGGTAAGTAACAGAAAACTTCAAGTAAACATGTAGACGACGCTTTACAAAAGCTTATGAGACCTTCGACTGTTGAACAAGGTTGTTCGCCGTCATATCATGACAGTCGAAGGGAACCAATACCATTGTCCGCTAGTATTAATGCAGGGAGGCTTCGAATTCCCATGCAACTTCGACATCGATTCATGTATCGAAGTGTTGTTTTATGACAATTATATCACAATGCTTTGGAAATATCAAAGTAAAACATTATGGTGCTGAATACTGATTCGCTAAGTATCTACTTTCAAAACTATACTTATAACAGTTCTCGGTCACCGAGTATAACAGGGAATATAGTGACAGCCGTCCAATTTGCTCAGACGTCCCCGCGTCCATTGGACTGCTATCAGCTCCAACCGGTTCCATACCGATGCTTGATGTCAAAGCGCGACCAGAGCAAACATCCCACCCGTCAAGATTGTCGTTTTCCTGCCGATAGCCCACTGCCACAGCGAGGTGACCGACTCTTATACTGCCGATAACCCACTGCCACAGCGAGGTGACCGACTCTTATACTGCCGATAACCCACTGCCACAGCGAGGTGACCGACTCCTATACTGCCGATAGCCCACCGCCACAGCGAGGTGACCGACTCTTATACTTGGAGTTTGCGACACGTTCGCAACTTTCGTGTTTAAGGCAAGGATGAGATTGCAAACGGTTAACTGTTGAGGTGGAGAAGGTCATGCAGGTCAGGTCGGCATCTCGTTGGTACACTGAGCTGAGAGCAGTTGATGTTATTTTAAAACCCACTGCGTTTTTTGACAAGGATATTTTACTCAGTCACTCAGTGAATGGGATGAGCCACATGTGGCACTAGATGAAGCAGACTCTCCAAGATGAACACATGGCATATTTCCATTTCATCTCGTGTCAGTGTTTTCTTGCTACTAACACTCAGACAGTGCAACCCGTTTTAAGACGAGCAGATGGAAGCTTTCGAAGCTTTCTACCACTCATGTCAGTATCTTCCTGTTAGGGGCAATCATCCTGTGCAACTTTCTCTGCGCTGATTGCGGCGTCACTTGGGAGGCATTGACACGGTCACTGGTCAACCTAAATTGTAGGGCAGCCGGTGTGGCCCGCTCACCTGCCAGTGTTATTTCACGGAGATTGGACGAGCCAGTTCCACCTGCTGATTGGCGTCGTTAGACCTCTACTGTGCCGCAATGAAGGCTTTCGATGTTTTTCTTCTAGACGGTTCCACTGCTGTCAGGTTGTTACCGTTGATGATCCGTGGCAAGCCTTCGCTGAGTTGTGGAGTCGTTCGCTGTGGATCTAATTTTGCTGATCCATCCGTGGCAGAATTGGGGTCTGATTCCGATGGTCCATGACTTGGTCCCTGTGGAGCTGTACAGTGTACATCAGAAGGAATCAACTCAAGTCATAGAACCACTAGGACCTTCCGGCCAGGGGCGTTGTTAAATTTTGAATTCTGCGGCGAGCATCACGGAGCAGAAACCTAAACAGCAGAGAGAAGGCCACCATAGATAGACCACAAAAGAGGACAGCCTTACTAACTGTATATTTGGCCTCATGGACTGTCTCTCAGCATGAGCAAAGACAACAAATCTGCTGATTGTACCGACTTCTGCCCAGCCCACCAAACATGGCGTCGGTTTCTCCCAATCCTGCTAGGCTGGCACATTGTCCCCCTGCCTTTATCCCGAGACGGCCATCTGCGCAGCGCCGATCATGCCATGATAGCTACCGGGACCAACACGCGGTCCCTACCTGAGGCGCGCCACAGTAGCGGGCGGGGCTGACATGGGGGCGGTGCCACCTCTGATCAGAGGGTGGGGCGTAGCGGCCCGATAGATGCGGATGGACCGGCTGGCGCGCTGAGTACCCTGCGGCGGTGATCAGAGGTCACAGGGTTCAGACATCTGGGCCCAATCTGACTAAGCTTCCAGTGCTACCAAATGCCGTAGTATGGCAGTCCAGTCTATATATGGCATGCACTCGGAGAGGAGAAGCCGACTTCGATTCGCCGCCGCCCGCGACCAGCACGCTGCACCAACGCGGGCAAAGCCAAGCCGCGCAAGCTCGCCGCCGGTAGGTTCTGACCCTCGGCGGCCGCCAAAGTCCGCTAGAGCGTAACGATGTGCCTGAGGGGCCGAACTTGCCGCATTTTCGTCATTCGGCCGTACGGCGGTGGCACTGCACTGGTATGATTGGGCCCTGGAACGGCCACACGGCAGTGCTCCGGTCGTCGGATTCCGCAGCCCAACTGCGTGTATGACTGGACGGGGCAGGTATGCTGGTTAGAGCATTTAGGCGTGTGTCCGGTATCTGGAAATTATTCTCCCTTGGAAGTTGGATATTATCCAATGGAAAATTATCGGAGATAATCATCCACTCGTGTGTTCGGAATCGCTTCTGTGTGGATAATTCTCAGTTGGAAAATTATCGCATCGTAGAGCAATCGGTATCTTGGATATCATCCATCGGTTGTTCTGCTGAATACCACTAACCAAACTCAACTAGACACTGAAAGTGTTTTTTTTAGTCGATTTTATAAACACTTTCAAGTTCATTTTAACACCAATATTCGCATACATTTAACTGTGAGTGTCCCGCGGTAAATATAAGCTTAGCCGCAGTGCATAGTCCAATGATGGCCAAGTGGAATCAATTAACTTTTTCGGCAGTAAAGCAATCCTTTAATTGACGATGACAATAAAGGCTAAAACAAACGATTGCGATTAATATTCTTGTAGTTTTTAGAAAATCGGGGAGTGACAATGCGAATGTTCTTTGAAATGCAGTTATTTAGTATATAGAGATAACGGTATTATTAAAGTATTTTGATATATTGCAGGGGAAATAACTGACAAAAATGGCGGAGCAGAATAGGGTTTGGAAGAGTGATGTAAAATGCTATCACTTCAGGTGCTCCTTATAACACTGGCCGATATCAATCTACGAGGCATTCCTTCCAACGAAATGCATTTTTTATGGTGCAGATTTATAGCTTGTCTTATGAAGGAACAGCATAATTTATGTCTTAGCTTTATTGCGTCTGCTTTGTCGAAACAACTGACGTGATCTGCTTGTCGATGGTATGCCATGACAGCAATATATTTCTATTAAGCCATCGCTTTCAAGGAACGCATCAAGTTCTTCCTTGTGCAGTTGGCCGTTTGATGGTTTCAAGAGCTGCAAATCGTTAGCAGCTGGGTTATTTTTATTTGCAGTGTTTCCTCTTTGCTTTCTCTGAATCAGCTCCTATCCTTGGTATCCGATTGCACAACATTTTCTGAATCAGCTTTATTCTGCGATCCACGCAGTCTAATCTCCTGCAACCTTCATCCATCCGCACGGCCCCAGAGCCGGTAGATAGGCAAATCGCTGCATTGTTTTGCGTCTGAGCTGTGGGCGTCTCGGCGCTGTAAGCCGAGCTAAGCCGAGCCCTGCCGGGCTGCAGCAGCCCAGCAGCTTCTGTGACCTCACATTCCTCTGCTGACGTCACCCAGGGTCGGGCTGCAGCCGCCGCAGTAACGCCATAACACCGTGAAACGCGCGGTGTCTATGTCCGAGCACGTGCTGGACTGGCTCACCGGGGCTGCAGCCACGTGTGGGTCGAACTGCTCGCCTAACTCAAGTGCTCAACGTCGTGAGCAGACCCCGCAGTAAACTCACCCATACCATTCCTCCCGACCAACGCAGGCACAGTGGCGTATTTAAGGGAGGCCATGGGGAGCATGGCCCTCCCCTTTGGCGACAAAGGCGCCTCTCTGGCGCCCTTCCGTCCACTTATTCGTTGCACGAAGGTGCCGGCGGTGCCATATTCGCATTCTTCCGCGCCAGAAGTGCCTTTTCTATCGCCAGAGGCACCTTCCTCCGTGCCGGAGACGCCTTCCTTCCGGCAGAGGCATCCACCTTCAAAGCAGGGGCGTCTTCCTTTCCTAGGGATGCCCTCTCCTGCCCAGAGGCGCCCTCTCCTGCCCAGAGGCGCTCTCTCCTGCCCAGAGGCGCCCTCTCCTCCCCAGAGGCGCCCTCTCCTGCCCAGAGGCGCCCTCTCCTGCCCAGAGGCGCCCTCTCCTCCCCAGAGGCGCCCTCTCCTCCCCAGAGATGCCCTCTCCTGCCCAGAGACACCCACTCCTGCCCAGAGGCGCCCTCTCCTTCACGGAGCGACTGCACCAAAGGTGCATAGAAAGGTGTCTGTAGTGATGGGAGAGCGCTAAAACAGGTGCATCGAAGTGCTTCTGGAGGTGTTTGGAAGATCGTTTATGAAAATTCGTGTGGGGGTGTCTGGTACTTTTTGGTGCATTCGATGGTGTATAGAATGAAACATTTATTCCATGTCAAATTGATCACCAAAATACAGCATTCTATCAGATCTGCTTCAAATTTTGCATATGTGTCCGGAGAAGACCGTGTTTGTGAATCGGACGTGCGGTTGCAAAGATATAAGCTTTGCAAAAGCGTCGGTATATGGCCGGGCCAATCATATTCAGATTTTTATCTTACATTACGAAAGGCCTTGCTTCGCGCTTCGCGCTTGGTATCAACATTACTCAACATGCCCTCTATAAACTGGCAAAATAGGTGCACTCGGTCCACATGGTTTGAAAATGAAAATGTGGTCATTTAAAAAGAGTACTTACCAACTTGAAGTGTTTTATTGATTACACCATTTGATTTTATGTGAACTTCTTTACTATTTTGTACCTCTCTGTTTCAGTTTGACGCGTTTATCGCGGACCTGCACCGCGCGACAGCCTGTACCGAGACGTCTGGCGGAGGAGATCGTTCCACATTCCCGACCTGTGAGCTGTTCCGGTGTGATACAGTGACGCAGGAGTGCCGGCAGAACCTGTCCCTGGGACCGCAGTGCACGGGAACCGGCTCTTCTGCCTCCGGTACGGCGCCGCCAGTGTGGGACGCGGCGGTGGCCGAGTGTTAGCAGTGACTGCTGTGCTGTGCTTAGTGTCTATACCGTGCTTGAGTGCGAACCCGGGCCCTCGCCAAGCTCAGCTCATCCCGCTCACCTCGTTCCATCACCGGCTCGTCTCGGCGCGGCCCGCCGAGTCCACGCAGCCGACGCCGGCGCGGCGATCAGGGAGCCTGGACCGAGACCGAGCCCCGGTGGTTTTTGTTCCGCTCGGCCTCCGTGATAGACGGCCGGTAAACAACCAGCCCGGCCGGCAGCCCCGGTCTGTTGCTGTCTGCTGCTGTCTGCTGGGGCACCGCTGCCGGAGAACAGAACATGATCCTGCGGGAGCCGGAGCTGGAGCAGCCGACGGCCAAGAAGAGCGCCGGCATGGCGGCCGTGCCGACTCCCAAGGTGGGTGGCGCTGTCAACGTCGGTGGCAGCCGGTGTCGATGTCCATGTGCAGAAACCCGCATTTAACGTGACACTTGGGTGTTTAGGGATCGTCTCTCAAGTATATGACTAGTTGTTACTTGTTGAGCTTGTGCGTGTTTTACTGTTCCCGCGCGAGACGTTTTGAGGAACCATTTTCTCCGTCTGGTTATCTATTTATTCTATATTATCTATATTATTATTAACCATTTTGGTGGGTTAATGGGTTAACGACGTTAACCGGTCAACGGATCAGTGATTTACTACCTTTCGGTTGAGCTGCTCTATTACGATGTGTAATTTCTGATGCTTGAATTTTACCATCTTGCTACTAGGTTGATGGTAGAAGGGATCGTGATGAAGGTTGCTGGATTTCCTATAAGTTGCAAGCATTGCAGGGAGTGTAATGCATGTTGGACGTGTCAAACGGAGAGTAACAAGGCTTTGTTGGTATGGCTTGAGTCAATGAGTTAGTAGTTCATTTGCACTCATCTGTAGAAGCCGTCGTTGATTTTCAACCTGCTTATTTCTTGCTTCAAGTAAGTGCCTCATCACTTCTTCATCTAGGTACATCAATAGCATACAGATGATGTAAAGTGTATCCTGCTTCCGCCGTATTTTCACGATACGAATGCTTGCGAGGTCGTTACACCAATTCATTCACACTCCATTTTGTTCTCTGATTTTTTGTTTCTGCTGAGCTCGATCTCAGAACATTTGACGCAGGTCTGACGTACATTTTGTAGACCGTCATCTCGATCTTTGCCCATTTTAACCCGCGGAAGCGTTATCATCTCTTCCCATCGCGATGTGACGGCGTCTTCTTTGCCCACCGTCTGGCGCGACGACAACCGCTTAATAGCCGTTACCCTGCTCATTTGAGCATGTCGGTTCCCAGGGACGTTGTTCGGCAGCGCCGGCTGGGCAGGGCAGGCCACCACAGGACCACTAATGAGTGTTGCCCCACCGGTCCGCGGGCACACAGACGACTCACAGACGACTCACAGACGACTCACAGACGACTCACAGACGACTCACAGACGACTCACAGACGACTCAAATCCGCCAAACAACGGCCTGCTCACGGCCTACGGAGAGAGAGACGTGGAACGCAGATCACGGTGATGAGACGTGGGACGCAGATCACTGTGTAGAGACGTGCATGGGACGCAGATCACGGTGTAGGGACATGGGACGCAGATCACTGTGTAGGGACATGGGACGCAGATCACTGTGTAGGGACATGGGACGCAGATCACGGTGTGGAGACGTGGGACGCAGATCACTGTGTAGGGACATGGGACGCAGATCACTGTGTATGTACGTGGGACGCAGATCACTGTGTGGAGACTTGGGACCCAGATCACTTTGTAGAGACGTGGGACGCAGATCACGGTGTAGAGACGTGGGACGCAGATCACTGTGTGGAGACGTGGGACGCAGATCACTGTGTATGTACGTGGGACGCAGATCACTGTGTATGTACGTGGGACGCAGATCACTGTGTATGTACGTGGGACGCATATCACCATAGGCCCCCGGATTAATCAGAGGATGGTTATAAGTCATAATCTGCCCATAAAGGCATGGAACCGTTTGAGATGACTGATCTTAGACTCATGAGGAAACTAGGGGATGATTACAGTATCATGGTCTGGTCAGAGACATAATAGTTAATCGAGGAATAGTCATAGATTACGGCCTGGCTCACGGCGACGGCCATACATTCACGAAGTCTTTAGTGAGTACCTGCAGGTGACGGTCTGGCGAAAGACTCACAGGATAATCAGGAAATGGTTAAATAGCTCGGAGTCAAGATCACACATTCACAGAGTAATCAGAGAACGGTCACAGATCACGGTCTGGCCTAAGCTGCTATTACTATATGAACTCTCACATAAGTTACAGTCAATATATGACTACATTGCAACTCATGGTTCCCATTTCCCTCATAAGATGCAATATGATGAGGCCTTTTATAACGGATGTGTTCTTGTCATGATACACATGATAATAAATAGTTGCGTCTCAACACAGCGCCAATCCATAAATGTCACTCACAGCCGTAACTCACAACTGCTGCTCAATGTCACTCCCAACGACCACAATTATCAGTTGTGGCCCACAGGAATAATTAACCGTCACAGCTCTCTTATAGTTATCGGAGCAGCTCACATTCATAACTCACAGTCTTTCCTCTCAGTCGCAATTCATGCGCCATTCACAACTCACATTCACAACTCACAACCATTACTCACTGTCACAATTCACGGTCACAGTCCACAGTCACAACTCACAGTCACAACTCACAGTCACAAATCACAGTCGCCACTCGCACTCCTAGCCACAATACCAGCCACAACGTAGGACCACAAGTCATACACGCCGTACTCCCATCAAACTAAACACAGTGCTCGGAGCCGACCGAGCTGTGGTCTCCCTGACCACAATTGCAGCGCGGCCTCTCTGTTCCTGCCCACTTTCTCGCCAGCACGGCATGAGAGGCATTACTGGCGGCCATCTAGTCCACTGCTGCAGGAAGTATTTGGCTGGCTAGCCACTCCAGCTGTCCACTTGGATGAATTTCTGGGCCGCCAGCTGATTCTCATTGTTTCAAATTTCACATTGTTTCGCAGGAGTCCTGCGTGGTCAATTCTGGGACAAATTGGGACTGGGGCGAATTATGTGAGCCCGTGCAGAGCGTGCTGACATCTTTTACTGGTGGTAGAACCTCTTCTTAGTTCAAATAGCCTATAGGATTGCGTTGCTGAGTGAGTCTCTCGACACAGTTACGTCTATGCACTTCTGGAACGTTTGTCTTGCACCATTGACCAACTCTAAATCCGTCTAAATCCTTCCGTAAGGCGATGGCATCATCGTTCTCGGCAGGACGACAGTGTGCTATCTTGTTCGGTGTTTTTGGACGTGGTTTATGCGATTAGCTGGTGATTAAGAGGGATTTGAGGCATGTAGCGGCGTCAAAGCGAACAGAGGTCTCCGAGAATAGCTTGTCTAAAGTGACTCTCATACGCCGGTCGTTCGTCGTTGGTTATTTCGTAGAAAGTTAATCTGCTCATAGTTTAGAGAAAGTCACTTGTAAGTAGCGGGTACAAAAGGAGAGGAGCATGATTTGCATCAATTATTATAAATCACCCCTGCAGGTAAACACTTGCCATTGCTTTGGGCCTTAGTTGCAGAAGAAGCACAGCTATGGTATGTAAGTTCTTCTTCACATTCACACGTCCCTCTACTGAAATGGTTTGGTGACAGAATCAAAGATAAAATGAGATGCAGCAATTAACCCTATTCGATTGAGGTAATCGTGAATCTGTCGTACCATCATTCTGCCCATGTTTCTCCACCTTACCAGTCCCTACACCCTACACACAAGGAGCGAGCTTCCAGGGCGGCCAGGCGGCCTGTCTCGGAGGGCTTCGGCCGGGAGCGCGAGATTTACGAGCGGTAATTACGGGCGGCCGTCCGCCGTTCTGGGCACGTCCCTCGCTGACCGGCCTTCCTCCCCTGCTGATCGGTCAGTCGGTGGGTGTCAAGGGCAGGGTCCTCCACTACGGCACTGTGACGTGCCACAGCGGTGACGTACGCCCCAGTGCCGAGATGTCACTACGACGTCCGTATGACGTACCCAGAACCCAGTGACGTGTATCCTCCAGAACTGTTGGTTCGGTGTTCTTAGGTTTCTGATATGCTGTACTTGGTACTGTGCAGAAGTTTTAGGAGTTCGTTCTGGATGACATACCTAGATAATTGTTGCTACATTAAAATTAGATAACAATGATCTATCGGCCATTCTTCATTTCTCACAGGTATAGCAAAATGAATGGCCTCACCTGGCACCAAAATCCATTGTTACAATATGTCAATGTCAAATGTCAATGTCATTGTCAAATACAAATACAAATGTTCATTAGACTGGAATATTCTCACTACTGTTTAGTTTTGCCTTCTCATGTATTTTGACAGATACTCGTCGGTAATGAGAATTGGCTGCCTTCAACTTCTGTAATTTGCGTGGGAGCCAGTACCACAGCGACGTTCTCAAATGGCAGTCTTCGTGTGTACGTTCACTGCAGCCGGCGCATCATAGGCCACTTACCGTCTCTGGTCGGCGACTCCCATACCACAAGTGAGGGCCAAGGGCAGATCGATGTTGACAGATGGTGCCCTTGAACCTTGGTGCCCTTGAACCTTCTGAAGTCGATGCTCCAGAGTCAGCTAGACGTTCCTCCCTGCCTCGGTGCTAACAACTTCCCACACATCAGCGCTTTAATAGCTCACTTAATTTGTTTTGTCACCTGGCTCGGAAATACCGTACATTCTACGCTGATAAAATCTAATAATATGTACATCAGTTTAGGTTTTCAAAGTTATCGCAGTTAATGCAGTAGAAAGATACACCAGCCTACAAGCACTTGCAACAACAAAACACTATTGACGTCATGTGCGCATCAAACAAACACACTGTCATGACGCTAGGTATGATAGCCTGTAGCGCTGCCTCCCGCCTCCAACTATAACCTAGCTCAGTCCACTGGACGAGGTGCCCCGATATGAAGCTTCAGGCCCGACATGTTTCACTAGTACCGGCAGTTTCGGAATCCTGACATAGGCTATCCAATTTGTGATTTTTGAAAGCTCATTACAAATAACGTCCTTCTTTTAACGCCATGAATGTTACAACCAATGCTCATGTTGCCACCCTGCATCAAGGAATGGATATTCTATCTTCTCTTATCTTCCGCCGTGGCCTGTGTTCTGAAGATATTCTGCCACCATGTGCGTGCCTGTGGTCCTGGCTTGAACGAACTGTCGTCTTGGCTGGTCCCGGCCCGTTACAGTCCACATACCTGGTAGATGGGCGGCGGTGACGGCGGTGAAGATGCCGGTGGCGGCGGCAGTGACGGCGGTGAATGGCGGTGGCGGCGGCAGTGACGGCGGTGGCGGTGGCGGTGGCGGTGGCGGTGGCG
>JARFNZ010098827.1:0-12983 GCA_031763405.1 Balanus nubilus | reverse complement strand
CCCCCCCCCCTCCCCAGCAAGTCGAAGGTGGCGAAATACCCCAGCAACTGCCGGGTTAATAACGGAATAACCAATGATATTGTGGATATAACACAGCATTTGATAGCAAAGCAAGGAGCGGCAGTGTTACAGCATTTAGCCAAATCATTTTAAGTACCAAACAGGTTCCTACTAACGACATAACTGTGTTAAAAGCGAGATCTGTTGCATCACGGATAAAATGTAAATGCCGTGTTTGGGAAATCTTCTCATTTCAAGCATGCGTGTTCAAGTATTAAGTTTTTTCTTTCTTTTATTCAAATGCGTTGTGGTATGTCTGCCACAAAAAATGACTATCTTTAACCCCTTATTCAGGAATCTAAATTCTTCGAAACCGATTTGCAGTTCGGGCAATAACGGCTTTAAAGATACGCCGCGTAATCCAAATGTGGCTATGCATTACCTTATCTCCCTCATTTTATAAGCTTAAATTGTTTCTTCGTGTTTTGTCGTGTCTTTTTGCGGGCTCGAATAATTTGTGGTCGCACGCAAGCTTGTCATGGCACACGACACGGGCCATTTCATTTACATGAGAATGGGCAGTCTTACATTTACGTGGCATTCTTCTACATGTTATATAAGATGCCTTATTTAAATAACAAAATTAGTTCGATAAAAGACACATTTCAATGCTATTCATTAGCGGCAGCAGTCCAGTTAAGGTATGAAAATCGTCACAGCTGACGAAGCCTATTATTTATATTGTACAAATTCAGTTCATGCCTGATATGAGGTACCATGAACAGCGCTACCTTATTTGCAATTTATTGTCTGCGAATTTTACCCTGTCGTGTGATTCAGTTAATGTTCATGGTGCATGCATGAAGGTTTGATTTAATTGACACAAAATAACCAACTGCAAATACCACAAAGCTCTTCTATGACATCAAACATTGCAAAAATGAAACGTGGCTGCACAAACTACATTATCGCTAACAAAAACTTCGCATGGCCATTACTCGTCACACAAAATTTATTATAACCATGATAAATGTATCCGCAGTTGTATCTCGCTCGGATGCGTGGTGAAATCAATGGCGTGTAAGTAGTATATGATGGTCAGTGGTCATCTCAACACAATGACCACTGATGGTCACCGTTGGTCAGCGCCAGAAACCGCCTTATCTCAAGCTTCCGCCCCGCTAGTCACGCGCTAAAATAATAATTATTAATAACGCATTGTATTAGGCGTTCGGTAACGGCGTTTTTGCGTCGGTTACGTTCCACGCTGGATAACTGTTAATAATGGCTGGCACTAACGACCCCCGTGTGGATAAGACATCAGTCTGGAGTTCCCCCAACCTGCCTCGCATTGCTAATCTCATCATGGTCATTGAAATCAAGGCGTTCGCTCCCCCTCCAGACTCGCTGCAATAAACCAGAAGGCGCCATTATTGGCTTTCTCTCATCTGCAGTCAAAACAAACCAACTTACCTCTCGAATTTCCGTCGTCTCCCTCCGCGCAGATTCCCCCGCATCTTGTAATTATCGCGACGTAATAAGGTCCATTGTTCGAGCCGACTGTCCGCCGGCAACGCCCTTATCCACAACTGCAGCGCCGGCTCCCATTAATTGGCCTTAACCAGAAAAGACGTAAATTATGAAGGAGGGCTCATATGAGCTTTCCATGTTTGCGATAATCAATATTGCTGCGAGTGGGAAAACAAAGAGATCCACTCCGCTTGCCGTCTGAAGACGAGGCTGAAAGCGCTCCAATAATTGACAGAAATCGACGCAGCACCGGATGTCTCGTCCCACACCTCGCCTTCCTCCTCCACTGCGGAACTGGGCGGCGAAAAAAACGGCCCCGCCACGTGCCGGTGTGGCGGGCGACCGTCTGAGGACTGCGACTAGCGACCATGCACTAACACCACCGAGCTCCGCATGCATAACAAGGCGGTAACACCAGCCTCTCTGCATGTGCCGTGTTGGAGTCCCTCGTGGTGGGAAGCTCACGTATAGCTGTCAAGCAAAATAAACTGAACATTTTCAGCTGTCGTTCATAAAACGTTTTTTGTTGGAGTTTGCTTGTTAGAGTTGAGCTGTTAGAGACAGGTCAGGAACGGTAGCGGTCAGAGGAAACACAGTGAGGTAATAGATCACCAGGTCCGCTCTAATACTGCTCTGGTACCGATCTCCGCGGCGTGGGTGGCATCCCACACAACCAGTTTGGATGTGTACCACCGACACCGGCCGGCATTGCACATGCTAAACACGTGGCATTCATCAAAGGTATACGGGTAGGAAGTTCACGAGCCATTAGCCAGTTACGAGCAGACGCGGCGCAGCGCCGCCGCCAGAATGCCGAGCCCCTGATCCACCAACGCCGCAAGCTATTCTTCTGCCTCATTGAAAACCGCCGCACCGCCGGCATCAGGCCGCTAATTTTAGTAGCTAATGGCGTTTCGGAATTAAAGCCAGGGACCGCCGGGACGTCGCCAGAACCCATATAAAATGAATGCTGGCCGTATATTCAGCCCACGCCCGCTGCAGCAGGCAGTTCCGTCCTATTTTCTAGCCCGTCATAATTTTAATCTCTTCATTTATTACGGAAGCCTGGCTAACCACTTCATTTGGCCTGGCCGGCGCCCTAATGGCTACTCGTTTACGCTGAGCCTCGACGCTCATACTAACGTCGGTGGCGGCTGCTCATTGGCCGAGGGCGAGGGGGCGGAGTCTGCGCTCCACCGGGCAGGCTGCACACAATTAAAACCCACCACCAGCATTCCCGGCAAGAGGACTTTATTAGTGTTTTATGAATCTTGAGGCGGTGGACCGCTGGACGGAATGAGACTCGGCTGGTGTCGAGTGCGCGCAGCGCCGCACTCCAAACTTACCGCGACCAGCAGAAGTTTGTTTTTGGCTGGCTCAGCTGGACGTTAAGGAATCATAATTAGCTCGGTGATAAAAGTGTTGTGTCGACGCCACCGCGTGGTCAAACAGAGCGTTAAGATTCACCTCAGTCTCCCTTCCTGCCTCCACCGTTGATTAACCTTATTAAACGGCGAGATAACAAATGACAGGCTAGATGTGTTGGCTGCCTCGGTCCGAGGCGGCGGCGCCGACGGCAAAAAAAGCGTCAAGATTGCCGTCCATTAGGGTGCGACACAGCTTTCTGCTGTCCGAGCAGAAATTATTCGCTACTTCCTTTCAGCATGTTCAGGAAGGAGACAACCCGGGGTGTCGCGGCAATTTGTCCGGATAGTTAGCGAGTGGCTCTGTCATTCCCAAGCTCGCTCTGTAGAAAGAAATCCCGAAGTTTGGAGGCAGAAAATGCCGAGTAATACAGTTGACGCACAGATTACAGCTCCGGTTGATGATGAACGATGCTTTCCTGTTCACGATCACAGACTTCACGGCTGTTCAATCGCCGCTGTTTTGGGGTAGGTCCAACGCGGAAAGTTCCCTCGAAGGATGCCAGCACAATGCAAATTACATTGAAATGTAATAAGGAAAACGGGGACCAGTGCAGATGTTACCGATGGTTGTCTGCTCACTACAAAAACACTGAATGCATACAATGCACATGTCACGAATAATTGGCAATGTTTGAAAGTGAAAAAATGTATCGAGATTCTGGCATTGCTATACAGAAAAAGTAGAAACACTGAAAGGTAGTAGTCGCTATCACTTTCAAGGATAGTGATTGGTGTTTGTAAACGGAAAACATATGCTTCAACATGTGCAATTTTTGAAAGTATAGCTCAACCATACCTTGTAAATTAAATGCATTGAGAAAATTCACCAGGATAACAACTATGGTGCGTAAAGGCACACTGTCAAAGTAGTCTTTGGCAAATAATTCCGTTGCCTTCAATATAAATCAATTGTATTTAGGAAAAATTGGTTATTGAAGAAAAACGAAATTAGAGGTTAGGGAAGGATCATAGGATCTTTCTTTGTGAAATTTTCACAATATCTCCAAGGTTTAATGATAAAAGTTAAAAATTAACATATTAGGCTCCAGAAACTTCGAATCTCGAAATTATGGCAGTTAGGAAGAAACCGAAAAAAGCAGTAGAGAGCCCTTCAAACGACCTTTCGATAAAGTGACATAGGATTTGACTTCAGGTCAATATTTTAGGCTTCAGAGGTCATAAAATGTCAAAGAAGCTGTTTTCTATCAGCACTTTGTGAACATATTTTATCTAAGCAAGATAGGGCAATCATTCTGGCACCATCGCGTTTCTCTCGGCTAGGTGGTTCGAAGCATACCAACTTTGACCAGTTTAGGTTAATCCCAAAATTTATCTCACTTCAAGGTCAAGGTGACCTAGGCAGGTCAATTCACATAATAAAAGACGAGTCTTGAGAATACAAACACTTTAGCACCGGTTGCGTGTCTCTAACTTTAACTTGTCAGGGGTTATTGACAAAGAAGAGTTCGTGACCTCTGATGGCCATGAATGACCTTCCACAAGGTCACTGACCACAAAAAGCACCTGGGTCATCAAAAAGCGCCTAAGATGACATGATACTAAAATAATTGGACTTATCTGCTGCAAGAAGGAAGGATTTGTTTTTTACCTTTTACTTTAATTTGAGGTCACGCATTTGACCCAGCCTCAAGTTATTAAATATTACGATGTGTTCTTGATGTTAAATATTTATATATATATATATATATATATATATATATACACATATTTATTTACTAGCATATTTTTTTCAGGAACAACTTCCGTTTTTAAGAAACTTCTAAAAATCAAAATGTATACGATTTTGAAGATTTTTTTAAAAGCAAAATTTGGCAATTTAAGAATGAAAGTTGTGAAAATTGGAGATAGCCATCTAAAAGAACGTGCATTTGTCCTGTATTCCTTTTTTATTACATTTTCCTCTTAAAAAATCAAATCTGCACCAGTAAATAAAATGCAAAATTTTGAATCGAAAATGCCCAAACATGACCCCACAAAAAAACGGTCCTGGACCGGCCCCTGGTGCATTTTTAAAGCACACCATTCGATGCGCAATTAAATGTTAAAAAGGTCACAAAGCTTGGCGATCCTAGGTTTTAAATGAATTGTACACTAAAAACCTGTGGGGTGGGGTGAATCGGTCCCAATTCCTACAGTAATAGGGTTAAGCATTATCTGCACGCGATACTTCTGGAAATGCACTTTAGAGACCGTGTGCCTTTTTAAATAAAACGCACTTTATTAAAACGCCCAGGTTTTTGACGCATTAAATCAAGATCGAAATGAATCCGATGGAATGGTATCCAAGAAAATCGATTAACGAATGCGATTTCTATTTTACATAGGATAAGAATAACATGTGTCCCGCCAAATGTCATCAGATAATGTGGCTACAGCATATAATTACATCGATGTTGAGAATATCGCTCACATCATTGGAGCTTCTGACAAATGATCGGTCATTTTTTGGCATGAAGCAAAATTGGTCAAAATTCGGTCAACCGAAATGCCTCCAGTTAAAATGCTCGGCAGGTATCGGTCAGCATTTTTTTCTGGAAAAATTACATTAATAGTACAATAACAGAGTAAGAAGAGGTTATCTTCCATTAGCCAGACAACTGCAAGAAACGTTTAGAAATATGCAATCCAGTCTATAAACTGACTTAAATTTGCCGAATATACAGGTTGGGCGAAACAAAGTTCCCAGCCTTAAGGCTGTGTTTATGTTAAAATACTTGGTATAGAACCCTGACATTTGGCTCTCATAATACCACAACACATTTTTAGTGATGCTTAAATTTGTGTGCATGCTTCTATGTTTGATAGTGAGTTACTGCACTTTGCAGTGATAATGCGATACATTATATATATTTTAGATCACCGCATATATTCCCATATATTTTCACGCTGAAATTCAGTAGCACGTGCTATGCCACGTGCAATTCCTCAAACCAAATCAACCGGTACATCAAAAAGCTGAACCAGCTGGAGAACAAACACAGTATCAGGCGAACTTAGAACTAAAGTTGCCGTTCGAGATCTCACACCAACATTCCCTTCCTGGGGCCAAAACGGCGAAGAAGGATTTGTTAGCTTGTGCCACATTTCTCAGCTAGCAGCTGGTACCCGCCAATGAGGATGCCCGCTATTATTCTTTGCTTATGTGCCCTGATGTTTTCGTCCTACAGCCAAAAGAGAATCTTCCCTAAGAACCGAGGGCGGAGCTCCTTTATCGACAAGTATGTGTGGCCACCCAACTTAGCGGACGTTAACCCTCTGGACACTCCAGCAACGTTGTCTAGAGCGACCTGGCAGAGGAGGTTGCCCGCCATCAGAAGTTAGTCTTTCTGGAGGGGCTTAGGACGGCGATAATGAGGATGCATAGGGGTGACTGGACTGAACAGTGAATAGTGATCGCCATCAGGGGAAGTATTATGAGTGGTGTAAACGACGACTGAATAGTGTGTTTGCACTAATGGAGGTGCGATCGCTCACGAGATCAAATAATATCAGAGTAGGGAAAATCGTTTTGGTCATTTTTTGCAAATATCAAAAAGAACTAATAATTGGATTTATTCAAAACTTTATGCAGACATCAAAAGAACCTAAACGACTGTGCAAAATTTAGCCCGCCATTGACTGGGGTCTCAGCCGAACCCCATTAACTGGTAGGTGGGACAAAAAGAGTCCCCCCCGCACCGCAGATTATCTTCTTAAAGAGACGCGTGCTCCATAGCGAGACGCGTGAGGCGGCATTCGAAAGCTCGCAATGAGACGCGCCCAAAGAATAAGCAAAATTTATAAATTAAAATCGCGTGTCAGGTTAGGGTAAGGTCAAAGTTTAAATCTGGTGTTTGTCTGGCCCATGGAAACCGCAAAATGAGCAGCTCTGGACCCAAACTGCTCCAAAGTATTCTCAGATGTTAGGTGAAGGTGCTGTATGAGTGCAGAACTCATACTTAGCACGGCTGAAGGTCAAGGCAAGGTCACAAAAGGTCAAGATATCCCAAAGTTATATATGAGTCGCAGGAAGGTAGCCAGGATAAATTCCCAGAGGGTGCACTGGAGTTGACAGAAGATGCACAAAAATAAGCATAGACTTACCATTCCAATATTCTAGGGTTAATATATCACATCAGACCACCAGTGTCCCAATAAGTGCCCTATTTAGTGGATTGTTCGTAAAAAGTTCAAGGTCTTTTATGTTCAGCTGTTTTTACTCCATTGCTGGGGTACTACTGAGGGTGCACCGACCTAGGACCTATGTCAGAGGGTGCACACAGATCCCAACGGGTGCACGGGCACCCAGTGTACCCGCCTGGATAGGAACCTGATGAGTTGTGTGACATATGTTTTATGGGTTATTTTAGACGTATAACTCAATGGTGACGATTATTTTGTCATACGAACTCACTGAAGTGAATTTTGCACCAAGTTCAGGTCAAGGTCAATTAAATTATTGCCAAATTTTGAAACTAGTGACTTCATGAAGAGACTTGTTGGTGGACCAGTTTTGCTTCAGAAATTCAGCATTGTCAATTTGTTTAGTTCGTGGTCTTAAAATGCGAAAACCACAGTAAAAATGATATACTCAGTTTGCAGCTAATGGAGACAATACTCAGTCAAATATAATGGTAGTGCTCAAGATATTAAGACATTGTTTTGAAATTTGGTTTGGGGTTCGGTCATAGTTATTCTTTAATATACATTCCATTTTGACATCTTCAGGTATTTGCATTTTGTGATCGTTTGTCCATTTTGGAGGTCAAAATAAAAAGTATAAAAACTGAAATAGCCTCATTTTGAAGATTCCGTCGTATCACGTCTTTTCTACATTTGTTTCGCATTTTGTTTTAAAACTACACAGTTTTAATTCTTTTTTTAAAATATCTTATTTTTTTCGAAAACCGTATGACGTCACTAATCTTTTTACCTCGAAAATAGACGAAATTGGTGCATTTTTACAGACGATTGAAAATTGATGTACGAGAAGGTACTAAAAGTTTCACGTTGAAAGCGCAATTCGTTTTCAAGCTATAGCGAAAATTTGAGAGTGGGGAACCTTTCGCCCCTCCCCCCTCCCTCTCCAGTTAATGGCGGGTTAAAAAACAACCCAAACCTTCAAAAACAAGTCACAAGCTCGTAACGTTCTTTTTCTCGCCCAACTGGTAGATATATCATCGCGACTAGTATATATTACATTGCTGATAAAAAAACACATACGAATGCGTTTTGGAATTAGTTGTAAGATGGACCCCCCCCCCCCCCCATTTTGTCGAGATAGGTAAATGATCAATTTTACTCAAGTCTCAGACTCATGTCGAAGTTATTGCATAGCAAAAATAACCTGAGCAGCAGGGAATGTCGTACAGCGTGGCTGAGCGTGTGCATACCTTCTCAATGACCACAAGAGTGCCCTGTTAACGAAATTAACATTCCCTCATTCAAGACACGCCCAAGGCAAGTGTCAAAGATCTTTGTGCCTCTACAATGTTGCATTTGGAAAAGGCGCAGCGTTTGAAGGAGCCTATCATGATAATAAAACCGCATGAAGGGGTCGAGAAACTTGGAAGAAGCGCATTTAGTATTGAAATCATACGCTTGGAGAAACTACAAATGACATGCAAAATGACCCGTATTTCCTTGTATTTCCATTTTAGATACCTCTATCATATGACCGAACGAATTAACATACAATTAATAGGGACAAGAATAGACCTGATGCATGAAAATAGAATAGCTTACAAAGATATCGAATAGATTAATTGAAACGCGCTGAATCTAATGTTGTCATTCTTTTCCTCCAATTTGCACTCCTTGTATACAAATTTAACAAAAATAGGGAAGCGAGGTTCCGCGCTGCTGACGTCACTAGAAGGTTGTAGGCCAATCTATGATTCGCTGATTAGCACGAAAGGGCACTGGGCTGAAACATTTTCGTTTGATATATGTAAATTTCTAGGCATACTTTTAGGTGGTACGATGTTTAAAAGAAAATTAATTAATGCCAATATGAAAAAAACACGTAATATGCAATAATAACAAGCAAAGAAGGAGTACAAACCGGTTAGAAGTTAGTTCGCAGAGATGGAAGTGCCCTAACAACTATAATATCATACAGCAACATATAATCTGCAGTTTGCACTAACTGCGCCACATAAACCTCAAATACAAAGCTTTAGTCAAATTTTATGGTGAGAGTGTTAGCAAAAAAATGAAGAAAGACTTAAGAATCAAGCCCTTCTAGTCACAGTAATTATCCGCTGAAATGAGTAAAATGAAGGCATCCTTTTATGTATTATGCGAAGATTAGTTGCTTAGCAAGGTGTTTGGCAGCCGAGGGATAGTTATAAAGGATAAGCTAATGATTGTTAGGTATGTACCGAAGCTTAGAAATCCATTGAATATTGCGCCTTGACGTCTTAAAAAATCGTCCACGTCCAAGCCCAAATCAAGACATGACAAATTTTGAACGCTGTCATGAATCGCAAAGGAACAGCGGTAACTGAAGTTTTACTGTTGATATAAGGACTACTATGAAAAGGTTAGAAATTGTTTTCACACTATTCTTATCTACGAAATAGCTGGCTGGGACAGTCGGAGATTACTCAGGGCCAATATGTACGTAGATAGGAGTAACAGTGTATTTCACGGTGCTTCCTATATTTATACCATTATTTCCAGTTATATAGGACATTGTTTGACCTAGTCATTTGATATGTTGAGTACCTGGATGTCAGAACCCACCTAATTTTCAATAATTTCAAACAAAACGTAGCATACATAATGTCAGCTCTCAAATCCGTACCATACACTCTGCTTGCCAACCTTCTTGTGACGTCACGCACCAAAACTTGTCTCGAGGGGCAAAAAAATAGTAACACAAGAACATCATATTTTTACGGAAATAATACATCAAAAAAAAAATTTGCCGCATTCCAAAACAAGAAATGATGTTCAAGATGAATGTGATATCAGCTCAACCTCGTGAATCAGGTCCATTGTTGGTAAAGATAAGCAAACAAGTGTGCAGTTCCTCACGTTATGTCTCGAAGCCCTTATGGCACCTCATACATCAGTCATCACACATAACACATCAAACATCACACATCACACCACACAGTACGAGTCAAACATCCCACATCTCACCACACATCACACATCTCACGCCCTACACATCACATCCCGCCGACTCCGCCAGTTCGTCCCAGAATCAGCTCGCGATTCAGACGCGGTAATTGGCCAGTGCCCTCGGAGGACGCTAGATTAATAAAGCTGGCCATAAATTGAATTAAAGACAGGCCGCACTGATGAAACGGCACCAGCCAATTATGGCCTCGGTGGCCGGGCTGACAGAGCGCGACGGCTGGCGGCGCTACCATCCGACAAAAACCGACACCGGCCGATTGTCGGAGTGAGAGGATGGTGGCAGACGCGTCGCCGTCGGGATTGGCTGGGGAGCATTCACGGTGAGCTGGTGACAGCTACAGGGAGGTGGGGACGTGCCGCCGAGAGGTGGCCTCCGGGGAGGCTGGCAGCTGCAAGTGGGAGGTTTATATTGAGGAGGTGCTCTTGGAGAGTTGAGGAATGTCTGAGAACTTGTGGCTACTCAAACAAAGTCGGAGATTCAGAGATTTGGAAGAATGTCTCCAGGAAGACATTCAAGGGGTCGGCGATTGGGGACGTTAGGGGTACACTCGTATCTCAGGAGGCAGTGATATGATATGGAAGGCGGAGGCACAATCATAACTCACGAGACAAAGGAAAACTGAGGCATACCTACATAGGGGACCAGATAAAAATCGTGGTGGGGCGTTAAAACGAGTACAGGGGATGATAATGATCATGATAGAGTACTTTCCAGTGAGTTGGTGACACTTAGACTGGTGACAGCATGTGATGACTAGGCATTCACGTAGTAGCCAGAAACAAGGCATGAGTAACTGCGATGGACAAATAATACATAACTATGAATAACTGGTATCAAACCCGTTATTCGGATAAAGACATGTCGCTGTCTATGTAATGAGCAAAAAGGGGGTCACCAAAAAGTGTAAATGGAATATGCTTAACAACGGTCATCATACGTTAGGGGAAGACATATGTCTAATTCTCTCAGGATTTTTAGGTGTAACAGTTATGAGAAAACTAAGAATTTAGCAATCCTAAGTCATACTCGAGGCCATGCATGCGGAAACAAATCGCGGTGATATGGTGCGACCATATTCAATTTGCGCTTGTCTACGTCAAATGTTCCGCGGCTGTTCAGCTGTAGCGAAGTGTCGGTTTCCCACTGGTCTGTGCCAAGTGACAGGTAAAACTCTCACCACATACCTGCCGGTGATCCGGGTCCAGCAGTGGCCGAGACAGTGCCGCTACCGCGAAACGCGCCTAATACCCCCTGCGACCGCGGCCCGGGGGCGCTACCCCGAACTCGGCCGTCCAGTGCAAGATCCCGGCCGATTGCAGCCGGCAGTCGTTAGAACAACGCGACTAAGTAGTCGATTTATAAAATACGATCGCTTGTTTTATGAGCCTGGCCTTCGGACCTGCTAGAACTGTTTTGGTAAGTTGCTGATCTGGCTGGTTTGATGCAGGCATGACAGACATACTTGCATCGATCACCGGGAATAAAAGTGTTATGTGCAGGCATTGACAGGCATTTGTGGACAAGCCGCGTGGTGGTATTGCTCAATCTGCATCTCACGTGAAAGGCATGTCATTTGGTAGTCAAATAATTCATACCTTTATGGTCTTGGGGCGCTGGCTGGCTCAGTGAATGAAGTCATCCTACCAGTTTCTTTGCCCAAACGGACAGCAGACCGATCGCTGGGTTTGCAGGTGGACGTTGTTTGCTGCAAAGTTGCCATTAACCTCATGAACACATGTAAGTTTTGAAATATGTCAGATGAATATTCATGCAACATTTTTAAGCAAAAGCATTTGGCCGACGTTAATGATGCGTCATTTGCATAACGTGGCCTTTCGGTAGAAAAAGTGATGCTGCTAATTAAAGGCATACATCTTCCCATAAAGAATATTCATATTTCAGCACTAACCAGTTAAGAAGCGGCTTTCTCTTCCCTATCGGCCGACACGTTCTGATTACTGATCTGTCCCTGTCAGCTGGAAATGGCTGGGATTTGCCACAGGTGTTCTAAAAATATAAAATACCCACCCGCGACGGTTACCGCAACTGGCTGTATCAACGGCGCCGCCATGCCACATTGTGTGGAAGCCGGCTGGTTGTTCACCTGCTACCCCGACCAATGACCGGCGCTGCAACAGCGTACAAGGCAGACGACAGAGGGCAGCCAACAAACAAAAATCGACCCGTACAGAGCCGCCAGGATCAGCTATTTACCTACATGAACTGCAGTATTTAAGACAGTTTTCAATGTTCCGGTGACATTCCTGCGGCGCATGAATTCCCTGGGAGTCGCTGCGAGGCCGTAATATCCGACGCATTTTATTTTCCGCGCCGTTTGGAGGATTAAGCGAGCGATCACATCGCTCAATCGTATAGGAATATTTTAAACTGAGCGCTATTCATAGAACGTGTCAAATGTACCCTGGGAATATTTACCCTAAAAATCGCGCTCTATAACCGATACAGGATATTACTTAATGTCCAGTATACAAGTAGGAGGTTGGGAGCGGCATTTGGGGATGGGTGGCGTTGTTTGACAGAACCAGCACTGCCCAATGGCCTGAACCACAGAGACCCCATCCGGCCCGAGTCCCTCGTCGGTCTACCAATGATTGCCGGCTCATTAGGCCTCAGCTGATAACCGCAGCGGTCATGTAAACCGCACATTACTTCCATTAGCCTGACTGGTCCTACACGCTGACGCCTGCGACCAAGAGCGCGGCGCCTCGCTCATTATCGGCCAACATCATGCTCGGAGCCACGGAAACCGGCGAACGGGCCCGCTTACGGGCGGTATACGGCGGACGGCGGACGGCGGACGGCGGACGGTGGACGGCGGTCGGCGGACGGCGGGCGGCGGACGGCGGACGGCGGAC
>JARFNZ010098826.1:0-21661 GCA_031763405.1 Balanus nubilus | reverse complement strand
TTCTATAAGGCGGTGGGAGGCGCCGACGTTATGACGTCCCATTACATTTTTGCCCCCCTCACGTGCATTTAGACACCACTGGCTCAAAATCCCGTCATTTTTTTATTTGGGATTTTTAACCAGATGAGGTGCAGCGAATTAGCAATCGAATGACATATGACATGAGTACGTTTGAATCTTTTCCGTTTTTCGGCCCGTTTTGAGCATCGTTGACTGGACTAGGAGGGCCTTCAGTAGCCCCGAGGCTCGAGGAGACCCTCGGTCGACCTGCATGGTCCTTATTGTCTGCGTAAGTGGTTACTCGTCGACCTATAGGTATGGGGTCCCCAGTCTGGGTGTGTGGTTTCTCCGTCGGCCTTTGACACTAATGTCAATCGGTTGCCAAATTTGGGGTAATTGAAAAATGTGCTACCCGATATGGTAAACGGTCATAATAGGGATTATAGGTAAATGATACATTTCTCCCAACCTAATTTTGAAAGCATTTTTTCTGCAGATAAATACATTTTACCCAGCATATTTATCACAAAATTAATATAATTAATCAAAATACAACACAACGTTTACAAGACTGAATGTGATTAAAGGAGCTACTCACAAGAGGAAGGCCCAAATGAGTACCTATTATACAACATCTGGAAACAGGTAAATGGCTGGCATTTTTGGGCTAGAATAAAACCGTGCAAAATTGGGTTGAGAGGATTTTCAGCTGGTCTGAAAAGGTATTAAAGCTGATCTCATTGTCCATTGTTACTAAAGGGACATTTTCACCTTTAACTGAAATTGAATTATATGAGTAATCCAGTTTTTTTTCTCGTTTACCGGTTAAGTCCGTTTTATAAGCTAATCGTTAATAGTTTGCAATCTTCATTTAAATGTTTTTTCATATTAGTTTTCAAAAACCGTACTCACTTAAGCATTTTTTTACAGGTTAATTTATAAGATACGGCAGTATTAACCCTATTCCTGTCCGGGGGGGATCGGCCCCCCCGGAGGTTTTTCGTGTGCTACACATTCACTATTGAAGCTAAGGTCTTAAAACTTTCTGACTTTTCCTAACGTTTCATTGCGCATATAATGGTGTACTTTTTTGCAAGAACTTTGCATCAGGGGCGGGTCCAGGACCGTTTTTTGGGGGGGCATGTTCGGCCGTTTTTGACCTAACACCTTTGCATGTTTAATTACTCGTGCAGAGAAGGATTTTTTTTTAAAATGTATAAAAAAAAATTGGGATTGGTAGAAAATTGTATGCGCTTTCAGATAGCTATCTCGAAGTTTCAAAATTTTGATTTCAAAATTTCGAAATCTTTTAAAATTATACTTTTCATTTACATGTTCATATAAGTTTCATTTGTCAAAAAATCTTAAAATCCTCGACACTTCCCAGAGATGTTATACGAGTTTATGTACACACAAAATTTTAGGTCTATATCTTAATATTTCAGGCCCTGAAGCTAATTAAAATACTTGATCTACCATTATAAGTAAATGGTGAAAAAATCAAACCCTTCCTTATACGCATCTGATCAGTCCAATTATTTCAGTATCATGTCATATTAGGCCATTTTGGATTGCCCAGTTGCAATTTGTGGTCAGTGACCTTTTGAAAGGTCAGTTAAGGTCATCCGAGGTCACGAACACATTTTTGTAAATAACTCCTCACTGAATGAAGGTAGAGACTCTTAACTGGTGCCAAAGGGTTTGTTTCGTCAAGACTCGTCTTTTGAGATGCAGCGTGACCTACCTAGGTCAAATTGACCTTGACCTTGACCTTGAGCTGAGGTCAAATTTTCGAATTGACCTGAAAATGTAACAAATTACATGCTTCGAACCGCCTTGACGAGAGAAACACGATGGTGTCAAAACAAATGTCGTAACATTGTAGTGTCGTAATGTCGTAACATAACAAGTAATTATAGAACACAAGTTTGCAGAAAAACAGTTTTTTTCTTCAATTTGATGACCTCTGGAGCCTGATCTATTGACCTTAGGCCAAATCTGATGACACACCCACGAAAGGGAGTTTCAAGGGCTTTTGAATGCTGTTGAAGGATTCCTCCTAGCTATCATGTTTTTTTTAAAAATAATGCGAAGTTTCTGGAGCAATGTGCAAACAATGAGCAAACGGCAAATTTGACCTCATTTGACCTTGAAGATATTGCTCCAAGGTCATAAGAATTACACAAAAGAGAGTTCTTCGTGGGTCCTTTCTACCCACTAAATTTCGTTGTCATAGCTCTGATAGGAGCCGAGATCTCAGGGGGAGGGGGGGGGGGCGAATCGCATCCCCACCACCCGGACAGATTTAGCGTAAAAAAGCCGGACAGGAATAGTGTTAAAGAGGGTCCCACCATCGGTGACCTCCAACCATCGAGCCACTTCAGAAGGGCCCCGATTTTTGTAAGGGGTGCCGGCCCGTGTCCCCCCCCCCTTTGTGTGCGTCTTTGGGTAAAATGTATCCTCAATATTAATTTCTTTTGAAAACAATAGATAATTAACTATCGTCAGCAAGTGATTTGTATGGACGAGACTGACATCCTTAACCCAGCAAATTATCATCCCCAGAAGGGGGATGAGAGCTTTGGGGTAAGAGATGCCAGTCCTATCACGTATGAATCACTTCTATTGACGTTAGCTTGACGAACTTCAAAGATCTTTTTCTATGAAAATTTAACTTCATACTAAATTTGCGGGCTGTCTTTCATTTGGCAATGGTTTTATATTAAACATATCTTTGCAAAATGCATAACGTTCGCTTCCGTAAAATTTGCACCTTCAACAGCCTCATGCTTCACACACAGAATGTGTTCGGAGGACGGACAAAGGCACGGCCCAAGTAACGTTGAGACCGAGACGTCTTGGGCCGAACCGACCATATTTGTCAGAATCAAGCTTGTGTATTTGTGCATGTTGGCTGTAGTTAAGCCAAGCTTGTGTATTTTAAGCTTCCTACGATATCCGAAATTACTGGGTCAATTTTCACAAATCAAAAGGCTTTCGATAGCCCTGTACACAAACTTTCTGAATAACGTGCGAAATCTGACCCCAAGGTCACTGAAGACGTCACAGATCAGGTAAATGACTTAATGTTTGCCCGTTTTCGTCGGCTGGGCAAAATAACACATATTAAACAGATAAGAAGCTATTGAATCGGTATGAAACGTGTTCCTGACGTTTGCCAAGTACCATTCTAAGCCTATGGTAGTCATGGATCAGGTCAAGGTCACCCGAGGTCACGAGGTCAAAACGGTCAAACTGCTGATTTTGGGCATTGATTGGGACCTGCAATGCATGTTTTTAGGTCAGTTTTTCATCCAGAATGCGAAAAATAGCCCATATGCATTGTTTTCTCAATTGAAATTGGATAAAAATGAAGCTATGGAAATTCACCGGAATTCGTAAACATGTCATCAAAAGCGGCCGTTTTTGGCATTTGATTTGTCATTAATCCGTCATTTTCGAAGATATTGAATTATATTATTGAACAATTATTTATCTAGCCAGTCTGTATCAAATATATTCCGGTTGTAAACAAGTGATCTTGCAAATAAAGGAAAAAATTAAGTGCGATTTTTATAATTTTCTAAATTTTCCAAATTGAAACCAAGATTGCAGTTTGAAAGCTCGGTCCTTGTTTGTCTTCTGATGTGAAACAGTTGGCTCTATCTGGTAATTTGTGTGATTGACAGCGCTTTCCGCAAACTTCTATATTTGTCTTAAAATTAGAAAACGTGGCGTCGCTCTGACGTTATTTACTCTCGACCTATCATGAGCTCATCATTTCCTTTTGCCAGTATGTATGGAGTCGGGATGGGCAGAAGGGGCAGATGTCCAAAGAAGCATGCAAAGTTTGTTGACACTGCTAACGTTATTTTGGGATATATCGGGAAAAAGAGGGGACGTTTCAGCCCCATCGGGGCGCGGGCTCGAGTTGCTGAAATGCTCTCAGAGCGTGGTTTATCCTAGTAATATAAAGCCTCTTAGTAGAAACCACAATATCCAACCTATAACAATTACGATGGCGTTTTTTAAGCCGACAATGATAGAGCAACCAGTTCGGCATTTAAGTTTTAACTCCTATGTTAAAACGTCCTCATTTCATGACCTTATTCTGTTGGGTCTTTGCGACAGACTAACCACCTCCGAGCCCATAGATAGATCCTGGTCGATCGGAGGTGACGGCTTATGGTATCAACGTGTCCCTAATAGTTTTGAAACCGTGGCGACGCCCGTGCGGATACGAATACGATGGTAAGTTGACGTACTTGAGGCTACCTTCTTCCTCTATGATCAGACTGCTAAGCTTAGCTTCAGACATTCGATGATAGATGTCGCGTTGGTTGCATTTGCACCTACGTGGCGTTGCTGTAAACAACTGCACCGCAGCCAGTGAGAAAGCGCCACGCGAATGTCATAGCTGCGCCAACATTTTCCCACGGATCTTCTTCGCCGGCTGCCTTCTGTCTTTCACGGGGCGGCTTTGTTGCTGTTGCCGGTTTCATCGCTCAAAAGTGAGTAAGCTGGATATCGTAGATAGGTACTTGTTAGATTGATTATCTAAGCGTATGTACAGGATTCAAGTTTGATCAAATTTGAGGTACCTTTTGCGTTTGGAATAAAATTGACACTGTACTGTCAATGTATCATCCCTGAAGAGCGACCTGCCGCAGGGGAAGATAGGTAGTTGAACTTTGAGTTATTTCGGACAGTAGATAATATTGGACACCCCATTTACCAACAACCGGCACCCTGGTGTCCATCAAAATATGCAATTTTATTATCAGTTGGTGTCAAATTTATATTTTGGTACCTATCTTTTGCTTGCATTTGAATTCTGATGAACTGCCTAGCTACAACAAGCTAGGTACTTCTCAAATTTGCTATTTATACTTTGAAATTTGTGCTGTTTGGCAAGCTGTTACTCCTTAGGTTGACCACTTCTTCTACATGAGGCCCATGCATTTTTCATGTTGGCTCTCATTTCTGATTTTATTCATATTTCTGCTGTTTGTCTAAATCATGACTGTCATGGTATTCTGATAACACTTTTCAAGTCATGCATTTTTGGTAATATCAGACATCGCATGTTAAACATAACAGTGGGGATGATATTAAGGTTTAACACACCTTTTTACCAAAAAACTGACTACTCTATCAATTCTGTGTCTAATTTCCTAGAATCTGTACTCAAAGCAGGGACATTCGCCAAACCTACTGAAAAATAATAATTTTAATCACCTGCCACAACAACCCACTGCTGCCATTATCAGTTGAAACAACGGCCTTGAACCATTTGTTGAAAGCTGAAAGAGTCTCTGCCTAGTGGTGGAAATGAGAAATATCATTAGTCAATTAAGTGCTGCCAAAAAATAGGGGAATTTGCAGAATGCAATTCTTTTTTGTTTGAAGGTGAAAGAAGTGCATTATGGGGTTTACAGGAATAGATTTCAGGCAAGGGAAAGGCAAATATTTTAGGTTAAGACATTGCGCATTAGGCTTCAGGCCTGAAGCCTGAAGCCAAACACACAACAACTTAACCTGAAATATTTGCTTTTCCCTTGCCTAAAATCTCCTATGCTTCTGCCCTTGGCAGAATACCTCTAATTCCCATTTTCTCCATAATTTTGCTCCAAAAATTTGATAACTTACCTTCTCTTATTGTGACTTAACCTATTAACCTAAGTCTGAATCTAATCTTATCTAACCTAACCTATGGATGTTCGTCACAGGGTTTATGTGTTTGGGGTTTACAGGAATAGATTTCAGGCAAGGGAAAAGCAAATATTTTAGGTTAAGATATTGTGCATTAGGCTTCAGGCCTTCAGCCCTGTAAGTATGGTGAATGTCCCTAGTTTGAGTGTAGTTTCTGTTAAACTGAGTGTGAAAAATTAATATGAAATAGTCAGTTTCTTTGTAAAAAGGTGTGATAAACCTTAATATCGCCCATAAAGCTGCTTTTTTGTATTTTCCATAACTTGCTGACCTTAATGAAAAATAAAAACCTAAATACAAGTCCATGAAATGAAATGTTTTAAAATGGGCACCTGTCTGGTATTAACTGGTGATATCTGATGATAACCAAGTAACTTTTCCATTTTGTAAATGCTTGTGTCTAGCTGCAACATCATAACCTATTGCAATTATGCAGTAACAAAGTCTGTTGGACACTGGACAGTCTTTCATTTAAAGTATTAACATTGTGTATCCATTCACTAAAATGGAGGTTACAAGGGTTTAAAGTTATCTGTCTGATAATTCCCAAATTTCCCCTACCCTTGCCTTCTGTGCCAGTGATCGGGGTTTAGTTCCTTCTGCTGGCATCTGAAAAAGTCTGCCAGCTGCCTGGCTCCCCATACCCTCAGAAAAGGGAGGAAGCGATTAGCACTTGGCCTCAATAGGATATTGTGCTTAGTCAACAAAAACTCATTCCATCATTTCAATTTTCTCTGAATGGGTGGTATGGTTGTGGTCCACTGAAAGAACCATCATTTTGTTATTGTTCTTATGATAAAAAAAATGTTATTTACATTGGTGTTGGTTTTGCAGATGGAGCCAATGTGCTAATAAGTTATTTTTTATTGATTCAATATTATAGAGTTTTTGGGTCACTTGGCCTGACTTGCTAAACTTGCTGTAACTTTAGACTTGACATGCTAATGAATAATGATCATACACAGACAATTCTGACACATCATATCACCAATAGCATGTAAAATCTGAAGTTGAACAACTCTGAAGTTAGCACTTGAACCTTAATCAAGGATTTTTTGCCTAAAATGTTAAGTTGAAGATATAAAGCAGCTGCACACTAGTCCATTCCAATTCAGTCTGTATCCAACAAACATTTTCAGATGCTGAACGCATGCTAAATTAAGCTAAATCTGAAGTCATTTTATTGAAGTTGCATTTGGCCATTCTAATAAAATGTATTTCATGCACTTGTTCATTACTATAACTTAATGAACAAGCTCCAAAAATGTTATTTTGGATGAGAGAGACTAAAGCATTCAAGTAAGAAATTGTGCATGTGCTTGTCTATTAAAGACTTTTAAATATATAACCTTATCAAGTGATCATGGATGCCAGAAATTTACAGTTACAGTAGGCTCAGATTCTGAATACAGCTTTTTTATACCAGTAGATGTGCTGAGTGATACCTTTTTGTAGAAATATTGCATCTCTGTACTATGTAGCCGTAATGGCAGCCGACCTGCTGACAGACAGACAGACAGACAGACCGGCGACCGTCGGCGATGGTCGCCGCACTCTGGCCCGCCAACTTCAGCTCCACCATTCACTGGCGCTTAGCCAGCGCCCGGATCAGCGTCCACACCGTGCCTGCAGTGGATGCAACGTGGCCTCTTTCCCCTACGCTCAGATACTGAACGCGGTAGTCGAGTCCAAAGCGTTACCTGACCTCTGGCCCTGTCCCCTCTGCGCCACGGGCTACCGCACAGCTGTTCCCTGGCCTGTACGAACGTAACATGGGCGCCGTATAGCCATTGTAGCTGTGGTGCCCTAAAACCAAAATCATCATCATCACGAACGTAACCACATTCCGTCCCTCCCCCTCCCCACTATACTACGCAGGGTGGGGTATGCCCGTGCGTAACTTTCAGCCGGTTACGTACGTTGCCGCCAGGGCAGAGACGGACCTAGTTGTGCTCAAGTCTGCCGACCACCTACCACTTAGATCAATGGCCCTAGTGTGTGCCCTGTTTAATGGGTCAGTCCCACCTTCCTGAAAGTTGTCAAATATAGCTGTATTATATGTCATAATGTCAGGCAATATCTGCTGGCCGTGGTGGTGTCCTATTTTCCAGAAAATATTGCTTGATTCAGAAGTATCCAAGTTTAAATTTAACGTGAAAATTTAAATCTTCTAATTCCCATAGTTCAGTGGACAGGCCTTTCAAAGACCCAAACTGCCAAAATCAACATCAAATTTCCCAAAGATCAGAGTTCAGATAACTGTGATTATTTTGAGTGATCAATGAAATGTGCTGTGGTTTTGAAACACAGCCACCAACTTGGCTATTTCAACTCAAAACTTATACTAATGTGTGACAGTCCCTTTAAACTGTCTGTCTTCAGCTTTATTGACATGGTAGTTATGCACTGACACCAGTTACCTTGAGTGGTTATTTTGCTTCATAGCCTGTGTCATACATTGCCACCATGTATTTAACTATGAAGTGGGACCAACGTTATAGTTACCCTACCTATTTGACTGAAGCTGTGTCCAATTTTCACCAATTGTCAAGGTAGTAAACATATTTTTGATAATAAAAGATAGTAAAAAAGTTTCTTGTGAAGCCAGCTGCCTGACTTATTCCTCATCTTGCTTCAGATATCACAATGAATCGTCTGATGCAGTCAGCCGTTTGTTTGGCCCTGCTGGGGCTGTGCCTTGCTGAGGCCACTGGTCCCAAAGTCACAGATAAGGTGAGTTCTGGAATACTTTTTGCTGATGTCAATGCTCTGATGTTTGTTAGTGATGGTTACTGTTATGGCATACTAATTTATAGTATGCTGGTTGTAATAGTAGCTTACCACAACAATTTAGTGTTAAGTTCATAATTCCTATGTAATTTGTTGTAAACATTTCTGGAAAGATTCTGCTTGCATACTATGGTAATATTTTGGAGGTATTGTTAACAGTTTTACATGCAGTTTTAGTACAGTAAGCAGTTGTATATGCAATTAACTTTGAGAAAGAGTGTCATTAATGTGAAATTGGGGCACTGACTGGCATGGTTGGCAAAATTGCTGTTTGCATTTTGTACTCTTTTTTTGTACGCTTTTGATTTTGTGTACTCTTTGAGAAGGGGAATATTTAATTTAAATAAAATATTAATAATAATAATTTATAATTCAATTCATTCAACTGGATCATACTCTGGTGACCTATAAAACCCAGAATACAAAAGAGTACAACTACAAAAATTCATACCAGATAACAGCAACTTTGCCGACCATGCCGGCTGGATGTTTGGGAAGTCCTAAATCAGTACAGCTGTTACGTTACCTTGTCCTGCTCAATGCTCCTACACCGTCACTTGTTAGCAACTCCGGCCATACCGTGGTCAGTATTGCCAGTTCAATGCCGTGTCATCAGTCGTCCCCCATCCCTGACACATTTCCGAGCTCACATAATGTGTCCTCCCATTGTGTAATACCCAGCCGCCTCTGCCGGTCGACAGGTCTGGTTTGACATCACCATCGGAGACGAGGCGGCCGGCCGCATCGAGATCGGTCTCTTCGGCAAGACGGTGCCCAAGACGGTGAAAAACTTCGCCGAGTTGGCCACCAAGCCGGCCGGCGAGGGCTACAAGGGCAGCAAGTTCCACCGCGTCATCTCCGACTTCATGCTGCAGGGCGGCGACTTCACCCGTGGAGACGGAACCGGAGGTCGGTCTGATGTGGCCCCGGCGCGAAAATTATGACTTATTTTGTTTTATCATTGTACAGTCGTAATACTTACCCTTTTTACATTGTCATTATTTATCATAGTTTAAGACTGAGTCGTTCGGCGAGTATCAAATAGCATCATATTGCCTCGTAGCACCATTCCTCATTCATCTCACCCAAGCAAGCAATCAGTTTGCTATCAGCCTGCAAGTAATGTGTTTATAACCGCGCATTTCTCGTATTCCTCTTCAGGCCGCAGCATCTACGGCGAGAAGTTCGCCGACGAGAACTTCAAGCTGAAGCACTACGGCGCCGGCTGGATGTCCATGGCCAACGCCGGAAAGGACACCAACGGCAGCCAGTTCTTCATCACCGTCAAGAAGACCTCTTGGCTCGACGGACGCCACGTTGTCTTCGGAAAGGTCATCAAGGGAATGGTAAGATCAGCCTTGGTGGTGCCGTGGATGGATGTCGTAGGTATATGTTATGGGTATTCATGGAATGTGGTCTCGGTAATTGTCATTGAAATTATCGATTTAGCTCGGTGTGGGACAGTTTTTCACTGTGTTTGCTGGGTCGATTGTGGGAGGGCCTGTTATTTTTGTTATTGTCAGTGACTCGGTGGACAGTGCTAATAGGCCCATCCTTGGGCTGGTTTTCAGTTGACCCTGAATAGCTAACAGGAAATGACATGTTGTGATCCAAACCGTTTACCGAACTGTGCGAGTTAAGACCTCTGCGTAAGCCAGACAACTGCATCGCTCGTACCGTGCACTGCCGACTGCCGTATCCTGTCTGTTGACGGCGATGTGGTTCTGACCGATCTGTGCCCTCAGGACGATGTGGTTCTGACCGATCTGTGCCCTCGGGACGATGTGGTTCTGACCGATCTGTGCCCTCAGGACGTCGTGCGGAAGGTGGAGAGCGGCAAGACGGACGGGCGCGACAAGCCCGCCAAGGACGTGGTGATCGCCGACTGTGGCCACGAGGCCCTGACCGAGGCCGAATACTTCGCCGTCACCAAGGACGACTCCACCGCGTAAACGCTCTGTCGAGACTCGCTGGACTCGGGAGTTTTCGAGATACGGGACCTGTGAGGGCGGAGGCGCCGCCTGAGATACCCGGCGGCGACCTGTCGGAGGGAGGGGTTGGAAAGGGAGGACGGGGTCACGGGTGCGCGTGTGACGTGTGAATTATGGATTGGGCATGACTTTCAGTTGAGATTGCGTGCCTCGCACGTTGGCTGATTGCTGAGGTCGTTATGTGTGATGGGCCCATCGCGTCGGAAGGCAAGATAACTGTTTTGGGTGCGAACTGTGCATTGTCTTGGCCTCATTCCAAGCTCCAAGCGACAATAGACTAGCCTTTTGCTCATGTTGTTCTACCATATCGGCCTGTTGGAAATACACGCTGCGATTGATCGTGTTGTGTTGGATGGGGATGACTTTACAACAGGCGATAATTCGGGTGACGATTGCAAGTTTCCGTTCACTTCTCGACTCCAGTGGCGACGAGAACTGGGCCGGCGACGTGACTTTCTGTTAGTTGCCGTCTCTTTAAGGAAATTCTTTCTCCTTTCATGTCTGTTATTTCGTTTAACAAATTTCTCTTGAATAGAGGTGCACGTTGGGCGGATTTTTTAGAGCCAAAGTGGACCTCTTGAATAAAAATAGCCACCTTCTGGATACCTATTTGCGAAAATGCATTCGGATTCCATAATGTGTCTAGGCATTACAACCGATGGTAACCGAATAGATATCTGACCCGGTTGGAATATATTCCAAGCCGGGCAATTATTTACATTGACGCGTCCAGAGCTCGATATTCATGTTCCCTTTGTTGGAATCGGCTCGTCTCACGCCATCCAATGCTAGGTGGCATCCTTAGAAAGCTACACTTCGCATCTTCGCCGCTAGATGGTGGGCGCTGGCGGCCTCTGACTCGATCGTCGCCTCTCGCGCGCGGGCCGCGCCGCCAACCGGCGAAAGTTGGGCCGCGTCCGCAGAGCAGTGCCGTCGGAGAACGCGATCCGCCAGGAGCGGTGCGGCCACGCTGTGCCGAGGTGAAGTGTAGAGGGGCACACCCACTGCCAGGAGCTGCCCGCGTACGAGGCGTCTTCTCTCGCTATGGTGCGGGGCTGTGCGGTGTGCCCTCCTTTCGTGTGTGACTTATCGCGTCTGTGACCGTGACTGCCGCCCCCGCCCCCGCTCCCGCCCCCGCCCCCGCCCCGCTGGACGCTTTCCCCGCGTGCGTGCCACCCCCGTGAGTGTCAACCATGCCGCGAAAGCTGCTCAAGTTTCTGATTCTGTTCGACAACTCTACTCTGCTGTACTTCCCCGGACAGTTCGTCAGCGGCCGGGTGCTCGTCGAACTCGAAGATGAGACTGCCGTTCAAGGTGAGCAGTTTTTATCATAGGTTCAATTATAGATCACGAGAAAACCTGGCGTTTTTTGCCAGCCGGCAAGACGTTATCTCATGACATCAAAAGACGAGCTCATTAGGTGTATCGTGTCGGGCTAATATGAAATGGTAGGCTTTGAGGTTATCATTTTAGTATTTTCATCTTCGCCAGTGTTTTACATGAAAATTAAATGTTTTCTAATGTGATCATTCCCGCAAGATTATTCGGCTCTGGTGCCCTGACAATCTTGGAATATACCTAACTTATTAGAGAACAGTGTAGCGCCCTGGGTGAACTGTATTACCCAATGATATTTTACTCAATTTACCAAAGTGTGTTCGACGTCTCCGTTACTTTTCACACTTGGTAGTCGTCCAACTCACTGATTTGCTGCCGAGTGTTTTTATCATCGGGCATAGGATTGTACGTGGTCTCAGGATTCCCGTTCTGAATTGAAAGCCGATCCACAACCAAGGGCGAATGCAGGGAGAAACTGGGCCATACCCCCCCCCCCCCCTAAAAAAAACGCTCGAAATCGACACGAAATTGACGCATTTCCCGAAATAAAAGCAGTAAGCAACTTTTTTTGGCGATTTTGTTTTCTCAAAAAGCAATGCATAAGAGAGCGCTGAGCCCATCGCTGCTTATATTTCGCATTTTGTAAGCTCCTACTTTGACCTCATGTGACCCTTAGCGGTTACCGAGGTAAGGCTGTTTTACCTCTTGCTTCTATGGAGCTCAGGGCAGATAGACTTTCATTTGGGGGGAGTGATACGGGTACCCACCCATTGAAGTGAGCATCACAACTCGGGTGACGCTGAGGCATTCGGTTTATTATATATCGATCTAAGAAATTCGATGAATAAAATGTGATATCCAACAACGTTGAAACTGACATAGGCATTCCTCGGGACCAAAAAACGACTTACCATAGCAGGCGCGATTGTGATTCCATTAGATGTTTGGACGAAGATAATCAACTGATATCTCAACAGACAGCATTTCGTGGAAAACGTTTACCTTATATATGGTCCTACGATATTATTGATCAGTTGGACCTCACAATAGCATTTATCCGGCATGGGTTCCGGGCTCAAGGATACCTATCATAAATAGTAACATCTGTAATCTGATCAACTTCACGGTTTCAAGATCTTACATCTATCAGTAATAAAACAGATTTTAGAATATCCACAATTGTTCATCAGATCATGACATTATGACCTTATTATTTTATATGGTAAATCTCGGAACTATTTTATAGTAGCGACGCTGTATTCCTGTGCTGGTAATCATGCAGTTACCTATGGTAGCCCCACCCTGCCCGGCCCTTATATCCGCTCTGCCCTGCCCGGTCCTTGTATCCGTCCTGCCCTACCCGGTCCGTCCTGGCCGGCCCTGCTCGACTCTCAGGTTCTCTTAGTCTGGTATCTATTCCGTCATGCCTTTCTGAACCGCCGCCTGTCGGTATCTGTATCTGTAGTATCCGATTCCGGCAGCAGCGCCAATGTCCAGCAGCCTGACTGGAATACTCCATATAGCTGCCTGCACTCACACACCTGATGGCTGCCGTGTGCCGCACCTTTGTTGACTGTGTCGGCCGCTGCACCCATACTGTTCACTCCGCTCAGCGCACCGTGCGCAGTGCACCTAGCACAGTGCACCCCGCGAAGTGCACCCCGCACAGCGCACCCCTCACAGTGCACCCCTGCACGCAGTGCACCCCTGCACGCAGTGCACCCCTGCACGCAGTGCACCCCTGCACGCAGTGCACCCTATACAACACACGCCTCACAGAGCGTACAGCAGCCTTGTTTCTGTGCGGTCTCCTGCGGTGGCGCCGCGGGCTGCTGCGCCGCTGTGCTGCTGCTGCTGCTGTGCTGCTGCTGCTCCTGTGCTGCTGCTGCTGCTGTGCTGCTGCTGCTGCTGTGCTGCTGCACATAGCAGACCGGTCTGTGCCGAGTGGTATGCGGCAGCCGGGCCACTACAGATGTGAGATCAAGTCGCGGCCGCTGCAGGAATATCAGCAGCGGAGATACTGAGGTCACCGACTGGGAGATGTGAGCAAGGCAGGCTGGGCGTGGAGACTTTCTCCGTGTTTGGGATGTTGACGGGGCTAGAGCGAGCGGCGGACAGGGTCAAAAGAGGCGTTGAAGAGTGGCGGTGCCACACACACCCGTCTATTGATGTATGGGTGAAATCGGCGGTGCTGGGAGGAGATGGATAATTTCCAATTCATCGCAGCAACAATGGACTCTGCCCCATGAATGCTGCAAGATATTTATTCTTGTATGGCGCTTCCTACACACGCAATGTAGACATTGTCCCTATGATTCTGGCGGTATGCATGTCTAATCATCTAACATGGGAACCTCATGATTTCAGTTGTGTGCATTTCCAGCCTTTTAGGCTTTGATGGTGTTTTCCCAGGCTTAAGACAGGCCCATGAAACGACGCTAGTCTTCTCCTGAGATCTTTTTGTGACTTATATGACTGAATGGCCGGTCCAGATATATCTCATTGTCTTGTTATCTCAGTTGCCTGGAAGATTGGCTCCTTTCTTTGTTTGAGATATCTGACATCATCCAGTCGTGCAACAATGGCCCGGGAATAAAAATTCCCACGAGTTCGGAAGCTGGCACGACAGCGGACAACGCTCCCATACCGCTGCTGCAGCAGCCGCCGCGCTGATGGCTACAGCCCTGGGAAGTTTCTCAAATTTTCCTGCTACTGCCCCGTGCGGCCTCTCGAAATCGGGTTTTGTCTCAGTAAAAAATGAGCCACTTTGTCGTGCTCAGCGGGGTTTCGAGGTATTTTGTCTTCGTCACGTTCCACTGATAACCAGGTCACGCTCATGCGATGTGCCGTGGCTGTTCCCGACGTGAATGGGAGATGAGGATTTACTCTGCAAACGACCAAGCACACCAGCCTGCGGTGCTGGGAATCTTCTCAGCAAGCCTTCCCAGGTAATCGCCTGTGACGATATATTACTTGTTTCACGGCTACTTTATTAGACGTTAATTGACGGAAGTGTCGGAAAACAGCAAAGCCATACATGTTTTCCTTGAAAACACTATTTTAGTGTCGATGATGTATGTTCATTAGTACTGGTTCCGGATCAATTATAAAAATATGCTCTGCCTGAAGTTAATTAGAACCTTTTGAATGTTATGGGTTCGTTAGCTATATGCGTACATATCACATTCATGTCTTTATTCTCGGTGGGGGGTAACGTGATTACCAAGACTAGGTCCGACATCTGTAACATAAGCGAGGAAGCCTTCTTCCCAGCCTGAATACAGGGAAACATGGCCATTCATTCCCATTACACGCTGGTCGCCGGTGGAGGCCCACGAGCTATATGCATGTGTTCGTGACCCTCGCTTTCCGGACGGCGGCGTTTACAAGGCGGAAAACGTGCGGTCGAGAGGAGGTTTTTCTGAACGGTGCTCTGCACGTGAAGAGGAGGGCTGTGACGGAGCGGGCTGGGCTGTGACGGAGCGGCACTCGGCGGCGGCTGGGTCGGGCGGACGGGCCAGGAGGGCGCCGCCCAACGGCAGAAGACAATGGCTCCCGCCGCCCATCCATAGTGGGAGGAGGTCGACTATCGCCGCGTGTTGCCGCCAACAGGCGTCAGCCGAAGACGTGGAAAAATCGGAGAGAACTTGCTAAACACAGGCAGAAACTTCTGAATTAATGTCACAAAAACGGCATACAGAAGCTTTTTACCAACGGAAAGATTCGAGCTCCCAGTCTCCACCCGTTGAGTTGGGAGTGTGTGTGTGGTGGTGGGGGGGGGGGGGGGGACGGTATATTGAATTTGACCGCTGACCAAAGGGGGAAGGGGAGTGCGTGACCCGACGGGCCGTCGCGTGCGTGCTGTGTGTCACGAGCCAGTGAGTGTGACGCGGTGGGGAGGGAGGGGCGGGGGAGGTCGCGTGACCGCGCCGTCCAGACGTACTGCCGAGTGCCGCCCCTCTCCACTGGAGTCGTCAACAATGGTGTCAGCTCCGTCAGTCCGGTGGCGGTGCTTCAGACGATGGCCCATTGTTGGCCGGCTTGTACTGTCATTAAACGGGCTGCATCGCAATGGTGGTCACCACGTTTAAAAATGACAGTTGTGAACCATGACGAACACTCTTTATTCACTGTCCAAACAAACGGGGACGAAAGTGCTGCTGCTGGTTCTACCATCAGCAGCAACCACTGGTTCAATTCAACCAGGTTTATATATATTTTTTTTTTCCTCTCCAGATACCGAACTTGCCTGTAGATTAGATTAAGGCTACAGGTAAGTTCGGTATCTGGAAAATCTCCCTTGGATGATTCTCCAATATATTGGCATGGGGGACTGTGGAAACTTTTCCATAATCTTGGATAATCATCGAACATTTTCCAGATACCGAACACAAGGTACATAACATACATGTATGCATACTATATGTGGAAGATAAACGTACAGCTTGTAGTACGTTTCCGAAGCCAACCGACTGCATATGCATTAGCCTGTAATCGTAACGGGAATGAGTTCCCATTAAAGGTTTGCCAATTTCAATATGTGATGTATCTCCATGATGAATGATCACGAGTCTCGTGGGTGAAATGTCCCGTCCAAATATTGCCAGCGGTCCCAATCACGCAACGGAGGAGAATCCCATGGTAGACAGGGGACTTCAACGAGACGCTTTACAACACCAGGAACCTCAACGCGGCGCAAAAACACCGAGGAACTCTAACACAACACCAAACACCAGCACTGAAAAACCGCGACTTGGGCTAGTCGCTAGTGCCTAAAAACCGCAACGCAAAACAAGACACAAACACTGGGGAACCAGGCGGCACCACAACCCCGCGTGACCAGCCCCGGACTCGACCCTCACCGAAGTTCATAACTGTACAGGTGGTTTTGCACAGCAGATAACAGTACGCTGGCTGACTTCCTAGGAACATCTAACAGTATTGGCTAGATGCAGCGCCAACACCGACCATAAAGTCTCCCACTCGGGTCACGTATGCTGAACGGAATGCTCGAACTGCCGAGCCGGTCTGGAATGGAATGGCTGTGCTCGGCGGGCTGCTAACAACAGCCCATGGTACACGGGAGACTGGTTTTCGGGAAAGGAGAGGGAGAGAGAAGGAGATAGAGAGATGAAGAAAGACATTGAGAAAGATGGCAGATGTGCAGAAGGGAAGGCTGATAAAGATGATAGAGAGGAGATGAATGATAGAAGTATGGAATATGAAAAAATGGGAGATGATAAAGGAGGAAATAACAAATTGAAGTTGCAAAAAGAGAGGGGGATACGATAGAATATGGGCAAAACTGTGAAGAGGGTAATATACAAAAATAAAGGCAAAGGAACAAACAGGGAGAGCAGAGTGTGGAAAAGAGGACGAAGAGTGGGCTCTATTCATCACAGCGTTCATCTGTTGAATATAAATGAACACTGGCGCACCTCACACTGGCCAGGTTTCCTTGTGTTTAGACAATAGCTTGATGGATGAAAGAGATGATCAATTCGTTATTTTTGCCTGTTTGCCAAGGCAGCATTTTAGCGAGGTGCATTGACCTCATTATGTGCAAAACCAAGCTGCGCGTTAGTAAGCCTTGGCTGGAGAGAATGGCCAAAATATAACGATGTAGTTCTAATTACAGCATAACATGTGAGTTCAACTGCTACTTGCATACGTGCCTCGTGGTATGGTGCGGTCATGATATGCCGTTGCTCTGTTTTCAAAGAGTCGTTTGCTGAATCCCACTCTTCTGAGAATACTACTATGAACTGTACACACAAGCGTTGAATACACCTTATAAGTATTTCTAAGTTTATCAAATTATATTGATATGATCACTTGTACTTTATTACCGATATCGCAATGTAACTGGCTGTTATTATATTTTCAGGTGTATTCTTCCACGTGGTCGGGGAGGGAACGGTCAAGGTCAGTGACCGGCAGAACCAGCGGCACATAGACAAGGAGAACTACATCGACTTCAAGATGAGGCTCCTCGGAGAACCAGGTACGTTTGATATAGGAACATGGGCTTCGGGCTGGTTGTATTTTAGGATAATGTTTTGCTCTCAATATTGCCGTGGATTTATCTGCAGCATATTTAAAAATCATGAATTGCATCATTCATATGTGCAGGAAACACAGGAATATTGCACAGTCGTCAAAATTAGTAACGTATGAAATAAAATAAAGCGATAACTCTATTTTGCCCAGGAAGTAAATTCAGGTAACGGCGTGATTCTGTGTTATACACAGGGTGAGTGGAACAATGACGGTACACCTCCGATATTAAATTTTGTCTAGAGGCCGGACGACGCACAGCGTGGCTATGTAGTACGCCGCCGGTGATAACGAGCCTGCGGTTACGAGCCGCCGGTCACGGCCACAGTCGAGAACAATGAGTCTGTGAGGCGCACACTGCGAAAACTCATCAGCGTAGCACCGCCACTGATGATAAGGAGCTCTTGTTCTGCGTAACAGCTCGGCCTCATGGCTAGGGACAGACTCCATGGCCAGGACCAGGACTGAGAATGACACTGAGGCGAGAGCTTAGGCCGGGTTACCCGGACCAAACTGGATAAAACTGGATTTTACCGACCCAGGAGCGGTCAATTACGTCTCTAGCTTGGTTTGTTGCTCGCCGACCGGTACTTTTTAGTTCGCGTTTGATCAGAACAGTCTTCCTGACTGAGTATTGGCGATCATCACGCACTGCTAACTGGAAAGTCCGTTCCAAGAATAATTATACTCGTATTCTCTTTACGTTGTTACCCGACCTGTTAAGTCATTAGGGTATTTACATTTTCTCACGCGACGAAGAGGCAGTGACAAAGATAAATGTTCCCGATGGCACGTGGGCAATTAATGACTCTTAAGTGCTTTAGCGATGACTAAACTAACTTGCTGATTATGATTTATTTCGTAAACTTAAGTATGCCATTGGTTTGGAGTTCGTTAATAAGTTATATCAACAAAACGTTATGCTTGTGAACTAAAGCATACAATAAACGGCCACAAACACATATAGGCACAAATGGATATGGTAACAACGTTGAAGATATGGTAATAATGTAGACTTTGTTTTTTTACGACGAGATTAAGACAAAATAAAGCAATCAAGTTTCTATGTTTGTTTAAAGCTCCGTTTGTTTTACGCTCAGTGAGAACTGGATATAACGCCAAGGACTGTAGACTTAAGCAAAGCACATAACACACCAGGACCCAGGGACTGCAACGCCTGGTCCTGGAGACTGCAATCACGCACAGTGATAACACCAACTCATGGAGACTGCAGAAATGCACGTAGCAATAACACCAGCTCGTGGAGACTGCAGTAGCGCACGCAACAATAACGCTCGGATCTGAATACTGCAGTAACGCACATGAGACAACAGTAGCACTAATATCTGAAGATTGCAGTAGCACACGCGGTCAATGGAGGGGCCACATCACGTTAACTCGCCATTGACTTAGGTCTCAGCCGAGCGCCATTGACTGGGAGAGGGGGGGGGGGCAAAAAGTGCCCCATTAGTTATCTCTAGAACCAATAATTACAGAGGGACGCGCCAGGCGGCATTCGAAAACTCTCAACGAGAAACACCTAAAACATTCTCAACATGTTTAAATTTAGATGACGTATCAGGTCAAAGTCAGGTCAAAGGTCAAAATCGGGTGTTTTCGCATTACGGCCGCAAGATGTGAGACCGCAAAATGCACATCTCTACGCCGACACTGCGCCGAAGTACTCTCAAATGTTAGGTGAAGGTGTGAAGGTACTTACGTAGCAATAACACTGCAGTCTGGAGACTGCAGTCCTCACGCGACAATAACACCATGGCCTGGAGACTGCAGTTCCTCACATAACAGTAGCACCACGAGCTGGAGACCACAGTTCCTCACATGACAGTAGCACCACGAGCTGGAGACCACATTTCCTCACAGGACAGGAACACCACGAGCTGGAGACCACATTTCCTCACAGGACAGGAACACCACGAGCTGGAGACCACAGTTCCTCACAGGACAGGAACACCTCGGGCTGAGTACTGCAGTTCCTCACAGGACGGGAACACCTCGGGCTGAGTACTGCAGTTCCTCACAGGACAGGAACACCTCGGGCTGAGTACTGCAGTTCCTCACAGGACAGGAACACCTCGGGCTGAGTACTGCAGTTCCTCACACGACAGTGACCCCGAGACCTAAAGATTTTAGGTACAAGTAGCCCACATTGGAGGTGGCTACAGGCAACAGCTTGTATCGAACCCTTTCGTTTCAGGCCAGGCACCAGTCTCGCTGTCGGCCGGGATCCACAGCTTCCCGTTCAAGCTGGGCTTGCCTCTGGGTCTGCCGTCGACCTTCCTCGGAAAACACGGCTGGGTGCAGTTCTTCTGCAAGGCCGCCATCAAGGAGAACGGAGGCCTGGTGCACAAAAACCAGCAGGTGTTCATCGTCATGAACCCCATCGACCTCAACGTGGAGCCACCCGTCCTGGCGGTAAGTTCAGTTGGAAGTTAGATTTATGTTATAATTCGTCTTATGGGATAACGTTTGATGTGTTCCAGTAAGCCATGATAATATAATATATGCTCACGAATTAATATAAATTGTGATAGGTTAATCAGCTTATGTTCTCAAAGGCACACCATTTATCCTTATATTGTGTGTACAATGTACATACAGATGCTGCACCGTCATTAGGAGTTTTCTGCTTTTCGACGTTCGACACATGCTCACCATTTTTTTTTACTCAACTGATTGAGTCAAAAGGGTCCGGGTACCGTCATTACTCCTGCGGGAGTCTGCGAGTGTTGTCGATTGTCTGAGAGTCTGCCCGCCGTCGTGTCGGACTCTCGAGGAGTTAATAAGCTCACCGCGACAGGAGCGTGACAGTGTATCTGAGATAACACAGTCACAGATCGGCGCGACGGTCGGCGGAGCGAAGACGTGCTAACCAGATAACGGACTCAAACTCACGATCTGTAACGGACTGGACTCACGATCTGTCATAAAGGATAAAGCTCAGGATCCGCCATTCAACGGACTGAGCTCATGAGTCGTGATCTGTTATGGAATATGGCGCTCCAGAACATGATGCTCCACTTTAACACACAGAATACGAAACTGAAGTGTTCGTGTCCTCAAAAGGTTTAGTTCTATCGTTCAGTCTTTTAGCTATGTTCCCATGCAGTCTGAATTAGCGGCTGGAAGTGTCGACCTAATGTTCGGTTGCGGGTGACCTTAGGACGAAGCAGCTTACCCCGTCCATAAATTATCCCACACCTCTCACGCCACCAATGGAACGTGACATTCAGTTCATTTCCCTCATCGCATTAAGCTTGTATTAGAATTAGAGCATAGTGAACGTTAAGTATAGGTTAAAGACACATTTTCCTGTTTTAATATTCCTAGCAAGGTGAATTACGAAGTGAATTCTACAAATTAATCTCAAATCCTGTTGTGGCCAGGACTCAATCCGCGATTACATAGTGAGTTTTTGAGTCTTATGACGTCTCATGTCCTCACCTGCGTTCCGGTTATAACCGGTTTCCTCCGGTTACAACCACTCCTGTCTCCTGAACACGCCTGTCAACCGCATACCCCGCCTGGAGCCAAGCCCAGCTTTCAATCGTCTTCCTGCGGCCTCCAGCCTGTCAGCGCCGAGTCTCTGGGTCCGCCGGGTCCGCCGGGTCCGCGCCCAGCTGACCCGCGGCCCAGTCATGCCCGTCTGACGAGATCGGCCAGATCCGGGGGCAGCAGCCTCCGCCGCCGCCGCCCCCGCCCCCGCCCGGGCCGGGCGGCGTCATCGACGCCGCTGACGCGCCATGCCTCATCTG
>JARFNZ010098715.1:2509-12986 GCA_031763405.1 Balanus nubilus | reverse complement strand
CCCCCCCCCCCCCCCCTATGGCTGGCTGGCCCCCGCACTCAAAATTTTGTGGTGACGCCCCTGCCTCAGACGTAATGCTAAATCTGCCACATCACAAAATCGGCGATTTCAAGTTACTGCATTATCTCATTTGACTCAAAAGAAAGAGTCGACTCAACTTTGACTCAAAAAGCGTCCAGGTAACTCAAATGTGACTCAAACGACATTCCATGTGACTCAACGCTGACTCGACGCCATCTCAAAATTGTATTGACTGACTCAACTCTGATTCAGCTGATTTGAGTCAGATATAAGCCAACTTTGACTCAAACATTCTGAGTTGAACACAATCCTGGTTGTGTGTCGTCCTGATGCTAAACACAAAGCTGATAATGAATGTACAAAATGCACTCAGTTCAGCCGAAGGAGGCAAACAAGCAGCAGAGGATCACTCGATAGTCGATATTATGTACACCGAGAGCATGGCCACGTATCAAAGGAGAGCGCTGCTACTCTAGGACACGGATATATGTTTCTCCCCTGGATTATGGATGTAGCCGACTAAAATGCGGGCTGAAATCCGCCCCTCCGCTGGGCGTCGTTCACCAATGCAGTGGGGGAGAGCCGGCTGTGGCGTCGGCTGTCGCTCGGTTTAGGGACTCACCTAGGGGGAAGATGGTGCGTCGCAGCGCCTTCTGCGGCACTTGTGAGAGGAAGAACGTCTGGTCCTTCAGACGGTCTACGGCTCGCAGCAGGCGCACCGCTGTAACGACACGAACACATACGTAAACACCGGATAAGCAAGCAGTTCGGATTCAGCTTGAATGGCTCATCTGCCCGTTGTTTTAGTATTTCCAACAGCTTAAAGACAGCCAAGCCCTCAAGTTAAAGATCAAGATTGCACACACCTGTGAAACAGGTAAAATAAGTTCCTAATACACACCGGCATATATGATAGTTTTTGTGAGAGGCAGGTAAGCTTCCAGGGTGCTCAAAAAGTTATGTCACACTTCGTTCCGAGAATGAAGTCTGAATAATTCCTGGAGCATTAGATATAAATCAAAGCGCCAAATTTCAGGAGCAACCCAGGATATTTCTCAATGCATTCATTGAAGTCGACACTTTCAACCTCTCAGACTCTCTCCAAGCGGATGTTGAACCTGCTGAAGGTTCTGATGACCAGGTTATCCAACAAATCCTTCCATATCTTCTGTATCTTTCGATCTAGGGCGTCCACGTTAGGCCGGGAGGTTCACTGAGTCCTTCGGTGTAAAACGCTCCACAAACCCTAGTCCCGCAGGTTGAAGCAGGGGAACTGCGGTGGCCACATGTCCCTCCACCAGCAGTGCTTCTCATCACCCAGCTCTTGACCTAGTTCTCTCGTATACATTGACGAACATGACGGGGGTTACACTCCTCTGAAAGAGGACATTACTATTGAGGTTTGTCCTCTTTGTGCAATACAAATCGTTCCAGGAATCGTTCGTAAACGTTGGCATCGGTACTTAAAGTGATGTCAACAAAGATGATTGAAAACATGCAGTTAGTATCAACCACGTTGAGCACTGTCATTCATCCTAGATGCTTATTACGGGACGACACTCTTTCTCAGATTAATGGTGCTCTCAGGAGATTCCGGGATGCATTTTGAATTCCTCCTTTTACGTTATGAATCCACGTCACACAGTTTTAATTTAATACATCTTACGATATTTACGAATCAGGTTATCCAGAATCAGATTCCTCATCTAAGTTTTGTCACCCCTTGGCATCTTCACAGATTGTCAAATGAAGTGACTTTATCGTTTGATGGTGTGTCCCCCCGTCGCCGTGTTACGTATGTTTGGTAAAGTCTGAGGGCTCCCAGACCCTGAACCATCCTCTAGAAAGTCTCCAGATTCAAATTTGCGTCTGCAATACGTCATTTGTGTCCAAACACCGCAATCAGCTGCAGTTAGTGTAGACGTTTTTCTAGTGCTTGCCTGGCCGCGCAGGAGGTGCACGGCAAGTATTCTCATTTCTCCCTTTTCATGATTTAGGGTGACTGGAAGATCAATTATCCCCCCCCCCCCCTCCACCCTGTCACACGGTCATGTGAGTCATGCTTAGAGGCAATTTTATCCACTCAGCAGACAGTAATTCAATGACGCGTCAGTGTGACAAAATTTTAGCGCACCCAGATATCGTGACCTTTTCACACAAAGTGCCGTTCACTCCACCCCTCTCCCAAGTAACTCTTAGCCACCATAGTCCGATCCAGTGCCATCGCCTCTGACGTTTCCCCTCCCCCCGACTCACGCTGTCCGGTGTGTTCGGTGATGAACTCGCCGGCCGAGGTGCGGGCGTAGTGACCGGTGGCCAGCGCGTCCGCTCCGACTGTGTGACGAGCGTGCTCCATGAGCGCCGTGAACTTGATCTGACGGTTACAGATGATGTCCGGGTTGGGCGTGATGCCGGACTCGTAGTCCCGGATCATCTCACTGAAACGGGGCCGGTGACGGGTGAGGTGACGAGTAACAGGTGATGTGACGGGTGATGTGACGGGTGATGTGACGGGTGATGTGACGGGTGATGTGACGGGTGATGTGACGGGTGACGTGACGGGTGACGTAATGGGTGGCATGACGGTTGACGTGACGGATGACGTGACGGATGACGTGACGGGTGAGACGACGGCGAGCTGCCGGGTGAAGCGAGGTGCCGGGTGACTGGTGAGGTGATAGGGTGAGTGGCGATGTGATAGATGACGGGTGATGTAACGGATGACGGACGAGGTGTCGGATGAGATGACAGGTGACGAGGTGACGGGTGAGGTGAGTGAGACGGTGAGGTGGCAGGAGAGATGTCAGGTGGCGATCCGTCTGGTGGACGTTGAGCTTCAAGCGTCATCCGTTTCGGCTTGCCGGGGTCCAGCCGCCTGGACACTCCGTGGTTTATCCTGGACTGGAATGACCAGCTGGTTTATCCTCGATCGGGATGGCCTGCCGGTCTATCCCCGATCGGGATGACCTGCTGGTTTATCTCCGACCGGGATGACCTACTGGTTTATCCCCGATCGGGAAGACCTGCTAATTTATCCCCCATCGGGATGACCTGCTGGTTTATACCCGATCGGGATGACCTGCTGGTTTATCCCCGATCGGGAGGAGCTGCTGGTTTATCCCCGATCGGGATGACCTGCTGGTTTATCCCTGATCGGGAGGACCTACTGGTTTATCCCCGATCGGGAGGACCTGCTGGTTTATCCCCAATCGGGATGACCTGCTGGTTTATCCCTGATCAGGATGACCCGCTGGTTTACCTCTGATCATGATGACCTGCCGGTTTATATCTGATCGGGATGACCTGCTGCCCGCAGGAAGCGGTCTTGTTCAAGGTCAGATGACGTCAGAGGGCAGAATGAACCGTGTCCCCTTCCAAACATCTCCACATTTTCTACCAACAGACGACGCGAATGGCCAGATGAACTCACCTGAAGACATCGTTCCAGTACTCCTTGACAAAGTTGACCTCCTGGAATGGAATCTGCAGCTTCTGGCAGACCCAGGCGGCATCCTCTGCATCCTGATCGGCCTTGCAGAAGCCCTGCTCGTCTCGCACATCCCAGTTCCTCATGAAGAACCCCAGCACCTCGTACCCTGGACACAGTCAGTGGGATCACAGTCATGAAGAACCATAGCACCTTGTACCCTGGACAAAGGCAGTGGGATTACAGTCATGAAGAACCCCAGCACCTTGTACCCTGGACACAGGCAGTGGGATTACAGTCATGAAGAACCCCAGCACCTTGTACCCTGGACAAAGGCAGTGGGATTACAGTCATGAAGAACCCCAGCACCTTGTACCCTAGACAAAGGCAGTGGGATTACAGTCATGAAGAACCCCAGCACCTCGTACCCTGGACACAGGCAGTGGGATCACAGTCATGAAGAACCCCAGCACCTTGTACCCTGGACACAGGCAGTGGGATTAGTCATGAAGAACCCCAGCACCTCATACCCTGGACACAGGCAGTGGGATCTGAGTCATTTACGACAGGGGCAGAGACAGGCTGGCTACGACATTCTGACAAGAAGAAAACACCCTCATCTTTCACCTTTTGTTTAAATTTGGTCTCTTGAATTGTCTTGGGTCCTGAATTCAGTTATGGGACTATTGAAACTATCTGATTCCAGGTTTTCGAATTAAGGCCTTGGGCATTTTTGTGAGGTGAGAATGCAGAGGCATTTTTAAAGGCAATAATGGGGCATTTGATTCAGCCGAATGTAAACAAAATATGATTATAGCTCAATTTGCCATGAAACTGACATCTAATTTGTGGGCTCGATTACGCAACCTAAGTGGTCTTGAACCCGTGATTTTGTAACCTTTTTTTGCTGACCTAATGTGACTTTGGGGCTTGGATACACCTTTGAATTCAATTTTTCACCTCAACATTTAAGATAACAAGTAAATCATGATCAGCAGGAGTGAGTGTGTACCTACCTTTCTGTTTAAGCAGGAGGGCTGCCACACTGCTATCCACACCACCAGACATGGCACACACCACTCGCTTGATCTGCCTCCCCATCTGCGGTCAGAAGAAAACAATTATCATATATGATACCACATTGAACCTCTGATACAAAACAGCATCAAGTTTGTTTTATATGAATGACAATAGGCCTTTTGGGTAAACTACTGCAACTCAACAAACACAAACATCAAACTTCTTATGGTATTCATAATGATTAATGTAACTGATAATGCCACACTACCTACTTCACCAATAGCATAGAATATTGCATTGTTAGGACATGTTTGAAGTTATGGTAGCTTACCATAAGTGGCCCTGATTCAATCCAACTGACCAATCATCACCTTCCCAGATCAATCATCCCAGTCAGATAATGGATGCTGGTTGCTGGATTTTGTATGGGGCAGTAGTGAGTAGAGCATGTTTGGAACAATATAAGCTAACTGAGCTGCTGTGGGTCAAGTTAAGATTTCCCAACTATGTAAAAGTTATTAGAAATGGCATTCCCTTATGCTTGACATGCACATTATATTTCACTAATGCATGCTGAAAAAGGCAACATGGAGAGTGATCAATTATGGACCACAAAAATAACAATGTTTGCCACAAATGTAGGTGTTATTCAAAAGTGAGCCCTCTAAATGATATGCATACATTCACATGTCATCACTGACATTAAACTGCAAATATTTTAACTGTAAAACTTAGAAAAGCTTACAAACACACCACCTTGTTTATCCCACCTACAGTTAGCTGATGACTTGGACAGAAAGTTTGGCCCAATGACATCACAAATGTATTTGCCTACCCCAGTAAATCAGTAGTGGAAGTGTTGGGCTTTGACCACCCAGTAGTGAGAGCTTGGGTTTAAGTTGCTTTGCATTTGCTATTTACTCCTCACTGGGATAGCCTGGGGTCAGTGGCAGAAGCCACACTCAAGGCCAGTTGACATCAGTGAGCAGGGTGGGCAGTGTCCGGCAAGAGTGAGTTAAACTCTTGGTCTAAATTCTGCTGACTACCTGGAACTTCACAATCAGACGGTACAAGTCGGGAGCTGCAAACAAGCTCTGCTTAGTGTGAGTTCTGATCTTCAAATCTGCCCATTCAAAAGGTTTAAGGTTTGGATAAATTTTTCTAAAAATGTTGGTTGGCAAATAACCAAAAATGGAAGGGGGACAGACAATGGAGAAAAACATTAATTGATTATCTGCAAGGCTATGTTTTATGTATTGGGGTAATGGGTATGTTATGGTGTAGGTCATTTTGAAGGTTAGGTTTTATTCTCTCAAAAATTCATAGTCTTCCCTTTCCAAGCAATGTTGTCATGAGGAATATCATTCAACTTCTCCATGGTTCATTTACTTGACAGCCAAGCAAGAAACCCTGATGTCCAGGAAACTTTAGTGAATTTGTACATGTCTAAATAATTTGTTTTTATCTTACCAATAACATGTGAATGCATATGTACATAGTTACAGTTACCAACAAGTTATTATCCATCAACATCAACAACACATCAATGAATGGGGTGTGCCCATTGTTTTTGTGGTTATACAGCCTTGGCTTTTGCAATTAATCACTAATCCCTGCCTATTAACTTGGAAATTAACTTAGAAAATGTCTACTGGATTGTTTGGAAAAAAAAATAGCAAGCAAGACAAAACAAACATTGAATGTCAATTACATAACACCAGGGTAGCAAGGTAGGTACCTACAGCGGGTGATTCTTCTTACCTTAGATAAAAAAAAAAAATATTACAACAGAAATGAAAAATCAGCCCATAGCAAAAACGGGCCCGTGTTTTTATCTAACGTAGGAAAAGTGATGCTGCTGATCAAGTTCAGGCATCCACACAATGTTGTTTTATGGCCTTGCACACAATTAACGTGGTTGTTTTCAGTAAGAAATAAATTGCATGTTAAATACATAAATAATAGTCAAGTATTGCTACTATCAAAACAAGACAACCAGTTTGATCATTTGTTGAGCAAAACATGAATTAAAAGTACAAAAAAATGTTTTTTCCCAAACGCGTGGCAAAAGCTCAAGAAACTTTTGTCACAAACGCTTCGCAATGCAAAGCAAGCAAATATGGAAGCTCTTAGTAAAATAGATACCATATTCCTTCTATTACTTTCCCCGCACAAAGGGAAGTAGGGGAAATTCGGGCATTATCGATTTTGACCTTAAAGTTCAAAGGTCACGGTTTGGGTCACGTTGACGGAGGTTAGATACGGACATTGTGTATCGTGTAGGGCCATTTTGGAGGTCATGCAATAACTTCGGGACGTTATGCGGTACCCCGTTCTTAAACCTCGATTTTGACCTCAAAAGAAGGTCGAGGTCAAAAAGGTCGAGCCGCCCGGAGTAGACGGCTCGGGAACGTGTCAAACACGGCAAACTACTTAGTCGCGGGCGAATGCCGCATACAAGGCATCACGCCCAGCCTCCAACGATGTGCGGCTTTGGACTGGCAGCTGGGACCATACTGCGAAGGCGCCGCCGGTCAGTCGCAGCGGCAGCACCAATCCTAACGCACGTCGAAACGACGGTGACGCCGACACCGGCTGAGCACTCGCCACGGTAGTGTCAGTCTGCCTACTCCTCACTGCGTCCACCGCGGGGTGTCGAAATGACGCTCGCCCCCGATCCAAGGCCGAAATAGCTTATATTTGGGGCACCCGCACCATGGGCGTAGGAACGCCACAAAAAGTGTGTGTGGGGGGAAGTGAAACTTCGACCACATCTTGTGGGAAAACTAACCCCCCTATGATAAATATATTTGCAGATTTAGACTCCTCTCGCCTTGTTGAATCGTTTGCCGCCTTAAGTTTTGTCTTTGAAGACAAATTGAAGATTTTAACGAAATTGTTGGCCGAAAAGTGTGTGGGGGGGGGGGGGGGGGCCGCAACCCACCGGGCCGCCCACACCACACAACACCCGGCCCCCCGCCGCCACCCGAACTCCCCGGCTCGGGAACAGATGGCGCCGAGAGCCGAGCATCGTGACGCTACTAAAATACAATAACACATTTCCTCAGGAATCCTATGGTGTCATTTATTACTATTTTTGTGAGTGGTCTAGAAATACCAAAATCGCAAGTAAACAAATGACATTAGGAGTGTCTTCACCAGTCATCCTACTACGTTAAAATAAAGATATTGCTTTGAAATTTTGTTTGGAGATGGTTCATACCCAGGTCTCTTGCATATATTCCGTTTTTTTATTATCCTTTAAGTTTTAGATCTTGAGGGCACTTAAAAAACGAATTGTGAACTTCTAGGTGTCAAAATTCAAAAATCCTGAAAATCCGAGATAGCCATTTTGAAGAATTCGTCATTTTACGTCTTTTGGCGTTTTTCATTGGCGTTTTGCTTTAAAACTGGATTTTGAGCAAATTCTTGAACATTTAACATTTCTCGGCGCAAATTGGGATGTAGGAACGTTACAAAAACCGATCTATCCAAAAAAACAACTCACAGAACTGCTTTATTTTTATCAAAAGACGTTAAAAGCGATGGACGAGAAAGTAGGCCAAATTTCGCGTTGTTGGCGCTATCCGTTTTTCGGTTGTTTAACATATACGACAGGGGGCACTTTTTGACCCCCCCCCCCCCCCCACAGTCAATGGCGGGTTGATGACGCGCTGAAAAAATCCCTTGATTATTGTAATTGTTCACCGCGAGACACCCCTTGGGCTTGTTCAGGCCATTGACAGTGGACTGGTACCAAACGACCAGCTGGCCGTCGACGTGTCCTCCGGCCAAACAGACCGCCATTCGAGACACGACCATAGTCCTCTGTCAGACAATGGCTCGAGCTCAACTTCCTGCGCGAGTTGACTGATAAAATGAAACATTCAATGACACCTTCAAAGTCAAACGACACGAAACTCTGCAGATAAGTGACTGGTATGTACCTTTTGTCACAAGACAAGGAAACACCTTAGTAGTAGTAAAACAGTATTATATTTTCAACATTGGCACAGTTGTTAATGACCGCCATTATCTGGCAAGCAGGCCATTACTCCGGCGAGAACCACAATATTGCTCCATACGACGACGGATCAGTAACCCTAAAAACCATCGGGCAGTTATAATTTATAGGTGGGTTACCTTCACATCACATGCAATCAGCCAGCGGAACTAGGGCCCTACGTTAAACCTAAGAAGGCACGCTTCACATTTACGCAACCGTGTAGCTTTTTTTCTCATTCGTGATGGAGATGCGTGGCGAAAGAGCTTCGAGCTTAAAATATACAGCTTGCTTACATCCTGTTGACCTTGTGGCCCGCAATATCCAGTTTGCACCGCATTATACTCTCTCCAGAGCACACTCAGAGCCACTCGCCGACGCCGCTGGCTTAGATCGAGGCTGTTGAAGCTTACATGCAACGTCGTGTGTGTACAAGTTGCTTCTTGACGGAGCTTTAGCGCTTTGAGGCTATCAGGCGCCCATGTGCAGCCTCCCCGCAGAACATCGCTCAAGCGTCTTTGTGTGAACAAGACAGTGGAAATGAATGCACCGGTGCATGTGAAACAGAATCGTTATTACGTCATTGTATAACGATGCGATCAGCACTGTGTATAGCAAAAGTGAAGGCCAATATGTCCTTACATAACTAGATAAAACACTTCGCAGTTAGCTCATACAATGTCACATATTTAGACATTCAATACTTTCGCTGGTTTTTAAAGAATCTTGGACTAGTTAAAAGTATCGTTATATTAACGATGCTACAGTACACACTAAATATTAACCAGCAGAGCAAGGCACACACATGACAATTAGCTCGCGTGCACAGTCTACAAAAGCGTTTAAAAATAAGTTAGCCGATAACACCACACTGGCTGCATGTTAGACAGGTTTACGAGTTTGCCAGTATCGCGCAGTTCGAGATTCTAATTGAGATGCTTGTACTTGAAGAACAGGTTGTACAACACCCGAAGAGTAGACTTCAAGTCCAGATTGACGATATCTGAAAAAGAGAGATACTTACTCAGCCGATACACAATCGGCGATCCAGAACACACCGGGATCATTTTGTGACGAAGCATTCAGCGTTTGGGAGTCAGCACGTTTGGCTCAAGAATTAAGAATCAAGAAGATTGTGGGCTCAAAATGTAAACGGTTTGGTCTATGGCGTAGCCTACATCGCAACATTTCATTTTTCTTGCATTTATTATTTTGCCACTCGTTAGCCATAAGATTAATCTTCATCATTTCCTCTATGCTTGTCGTATCTCGATTTGAATTGGTTGGACGATACTGATCTCTTGATTTCAAAATTTAACATATTCCATTTGTTAATAACTCTGAGAAAATAATTTTCCCCTCTTCATTGTTCGATGGTGTGGTTTGTACACCTTGAGGTAATCCCTGCCCGTTCTATTTCTTACTTGGAATAAATTAGTCAAATCTGATGCAAATGCAGCGCTCAGTTGAAAGAGCGCTGCACTAAGAAGCAAGTGTCCCGCAGCAAGCTCCGCTCAATGTGTCTTTCGATTCTGGAAACCCATCCAGACAAAAATTTTCACGAAATTTATTACCAAATCCATTCTGTAATGAAACTTAAATTAGCATTACGCTTGCAAAGCAAGCATGCATCTCATAGAACATGGCGCCTTTGAACTCAGTGGCCCTAGGATCACTGTGTGGTCGTCATGTCCCATCTTCCAAACCGCCTCCCTCCCCACTCACCCTCTGGGCGTGGCTTGGGCGGCGGCAGACCAGCGTCCTGCATCAGCTCGAAGGCGAAGCTCACGTTGTGCACCTTGTCCTCGAAGGAGCGCGGCGTCAGGTAGAAGTCGTACAGCGGCACGAAGTACTCCTCCAGCAGACCCATCAGCAGGCAGAGGTAGACGCCGTCGTTGAACTGGGTGTCCAAGTCGGTCACCTCGAGGTTGATCTTGTTGAGCTGCTTGTTGGCGAACGTCACCAAGGACTGGTGGTAGATAGGGGGGGGGGGGGGGGGACCGGAG